>NCVS01000035.1:313463-325101 GCA_003055095.1 Goniozus legneri
AAACACGATCGCGGATCGTTCGCGTCTACATGCTCTTCTCTTTCGGGTCATCATCAGCGGGCTCCGGGTTGCGAAAGACGATCCGGGACTGAGAAACTCGAGCGTCTCGCGAGTGAAATTATTTCGGCGAATCTTACGCCGTGACGTAAAAGTATGACTCCCATTCCGCGAATTAACTGTTCTCTCGTTCGAGTCCTAAATCTGGTTTTTCCTCTATTAACGAGTACGCTACTCCGCGATACGGGGAAAATTCGGTCCGTGACGTATCGGTAACGTGTCGCAATTTAATTGCTCCTCAAATGCGGAAACAGAGGTGCATTCTCGCATCGAATCTCGCGAGCCGCCTCATCGTTTCGCGTGTTCGATTCGAATCGCACCGCGTGCACGCGGAAATAAATGAGAACCGGAGTGATTTCGTTCGAATCGTACAAAGCAGCGTCGAGCCTCCACAAAGAACCTTTTCAGCGGTATCCAAATCGATCTCATTGAACTCGGCCACTTTCACTCTTTATCCGATTATAATGTTTGATCCAATATACCATTTTGCTCTCGGACCGGAGCGTTACACACGATTCTCCCAAACGGGTTATACGTGTATATGTAACGTAATCAATTCGGCTGCTTTTCACCGCGCGAGCGCTTTCATCCCAGAGAGCGACATCTCTTCTGGTTAACCGTATCTTCGCGTCTAAAGCGTCGTGAGCGAGAAATGCGCATTTTGACCTTAATTAACCGGAGGGGTAATGAATGCAATCTATATGAGCGTATCGTGTGAATCGGTATAGAGATGGAAAAGATACGAGTTCGGCGAGGAAGAGCGAGATTACAGATACAAATATAGCATATACTATGATAACAGTAATAATAAGAGACAACAATCGATAGAAGAAAAATGCCAAATTTTGTAGAAAATGGGGAACGAAACTTGGATTTATTTTCGTGCTTTTACATTGTAAACCCGAATAAAAAATATGTTTTACAACGAAATCACGTGAGCGCTCGTGTCGCGATAAAAAAATCTGTAACGAATAATTTATTGTCTATAAATTTTATCCGCAGCGAAACTTAACGACTGGGATAAAAAAGAAACGAGATCTCGACGAGCCGAGCGAATTAAAGCACCTCACGGTCGTTCGCGAGGTGATATTGAAACGCGCGCTCAAGAAATTCGCTCTAATTACCACCTTCACCCGAAAGAACCGTAACGGCGCATAACAAAGTGTGACGACACCGAGGAGCGAAAGGTAACTGCGAGACGCAGATCGACCGAATTAACGTAAACGAAATTTGTTATTCAAAACTACGTATGGGCGTCGCGAGATAAGGAATCTAGATTTAGACGGTAGAATATATTTCTCTCTCGAATTTCACGAAAACTCGAGTCAAGTGGGAAAGATCTCGAGCGAAATCTACATAAAAACGTCTGATTTTACCTCAATAAAAACGGCCGTGGTTACAAAAAAAAAAAAAATGCAACTCAGGCAATAAACGTAGGTTGAATCGATTAATCTAGCACTTATCTAGACAATTAACATAAGCTGTTTTCGTCAACGTCCACGGCGAAGGACTCGGTCGGTCCGGGCCTCGAGAAACTCGGTTAAAATCGTTAATTTAACGACCGTAGCGTACGCAGGCGATTTCGTAACGATGAATCGTCGCGTTTCAATCGTATTGCTTGTATCATATCGCGCGGTACCTTATTACGAAGGTGTACTCTATAACACACAGGAAATCGTTATATTTTACAGGTGTGGGGCCAAAATCTCGAGGAATAACGTCCAAGATTACCATCGACTTAAATTCGTCCTCGCGTCGCGTAATAACTCGGCAGATGAAATACAGAACGAGAAAAAAGGTCTCTTGCGACACACGATACACCGGAGGAGGATACTCTTCGAGAACTCGCGCCCGAGTCCATTGCGAAATCTCGAAAACCGCTCGTAACCCACCGCAAGGTAAGACCGTTTCTGGAATTTTGTCGATTTTTCTGCGCCCGATCTTTTGTAGAAATTTTTCTTCGCGTTGTTATTCAAATTCCAAGGTTGTATCTTCCAGTATAATTTTGGTATGCCTAACCGAGAGATAGAGAGAGTATTTGTCTATACTGAATCAAATAGCAATATTCTAGATTTCGGTAATTATCGCCCTCTGTTTTAGAGTTTTGTTAATCCAGGTCTTTATCATTATTCCGACTCAAATTTATTTGAAAGATTCCAATCGGGGATTGTCCACTAAATCAAGGTACAAACATTTTCAGATTTTTTCTCATTATTCAGGTCAAAATTTATGGGCGCTCATAATTTTCGTCTTATTATCAAGGACCTCCGAGTCGGAACAATTATAAAAGTGAAATATCCCCGTTCGGCTCGCGGTGTTTAACGTCGGTGTACGTCCTCACCTAATATAGAACGGTCGGGACGAAATTTATTTACGGGATTCCCGTCGATCGGGATCGGACGTGCGCGCGCGCGATACGAAACGATATCTCTCCTCCCGCTTCTCACGGATCCGCTCGGTCACTCAGCGCACGCACGTCCGGTCGTCGAGTTCGAAATCGGCGACAGTCCCCTTTAGTCCTCCCGTACTTTACGACCCGTAAATTACACTCGTAATCCAAAGCGGAGGCACGCGGAGAGGAGCGGCCTCGTAAAGCGGTACAATTAAGGGGCGGTCCTCCCCTCGCGGCACCGAATCCCGAACGACGATTCAAAGTGTTTCAGGTGGCACTTTGAGTCAGCGGAATACCTAAATCAAAAAATTACGAGACACGTACGAGAGGACAAAACGGTTTTCGCAAGTCTCTCGAGATTTCTGCCGAAACTTCACACTAAATAATTCATTCCTCGGATGGCTCTCGACCCGAAAAAAATCCTCGAGAATCTCGTATTCTGCGGGCATCGATTTTCGAGTTCGAATCTCATCTCGCGAATTCCAATCGGTGGTGCGTATCGCCTTGAGACGTCTAACACCGAGTTTAATATATATCGGCGATCTCTATACGTGCCTCGGGGCGTTAACGAGAGAGCTCCTGCCCTCGCGCCGTTTTTACCAACAAACGGTTCGTCCATCGATTATTAATTACGCTCTGTAATTGCACGAAATTGCAAACTCCGCGAGAAATTCGAATCTAACGGGACGTACGGCGGAGATAATAACAACGGTGGATAATATCGATATTATTACGGACTGCGCGAGAGCGGTGGGTGATGTTACGATACTCAACGGGAAGGCTGTTATACACGCGATCGCACCGATAGGTGATGAAATATAATCGGGGGACGCGCACGAGTGATTTCGCACGCGCGCTCTCGGCGCGTAATGAGCCGTTTGACGTGGGCCGAATTACGAAAGATAATTAAACGATTTTTCACGGCTGGAAAGTGTAACGTTGATCGGTGTGAAACGGAGGAATCGATAGGATAATCGTGTACCGTGTAAACGACCTGAATGGCAAGTCAAATTAAAATGCAAACATTGTGTGTGTACACTCGGGTTTATTATTTCCGAATTGCACTTCTGGGACCAATCGATCTTATCGACCGATGAAATCTTAATCGAGAAAATTTCTCACCTTATACCTATGAATATTTTCTTAATTATTTCGGTCCTTAATTGCCGGTGATTTTCAATGAAAGTGCAGTCGCTCTGTTCTCGGATCAGAAAGTTTCTTCCTCAAAATTATAAAAGCTGCGACGATTTTCACAAAGACTGCTCCAAAAGAGAGTCGCGAGAGAAATTTTTCTGACGCGCGGCTGTAATTGATTTCGCCTCCGCCGAGTCGAATCGAGCGACGTTCTTACCTCGGTAACATCGTGACCTCACGCGAGCAAATAATCCATATAGCGCCATGTCGCCCGTACGCGATACATTAATCAAGAGACGGGCTCGCGGTTTTATCCGTCTCGACTACTGCAGAACATCCTTTGAGAAAGCGGACCTTCCGCGTCGTAAGTCAACCATTCATCGTTCCACATATACCTTCCCTCTCTCTTTCTCTCCCGCTCTATTTTTCTCTCCCTCTCGTACAGCCGCGAGCCGTTCAGCTGTCGTCCCGACGCGATGCATTTGTTATTCGTATCAATGGCAACGGTGACGTCGAGCTTTCGACTCTCACGTTCGCCGGAATCGGGCCGAGCCCCGTCGGTGACGAAATTTCGATCGCTCCGAGAGAACCGGCGAAATAAAATCGGAATAGAGAATCAGTTTGGAATAAATATCCTACTCAACAACTGACAAGGAAAGAACAATGTATAGGATCGGCCATACACAGCTAACGCACAGTTACATCTTCAATCAAGACCTTCTTCCATTTTCCGCTACTTGCTCGGTCAGACTTACTATACCTCATATATTGCTTCAATGTTCAAACTACGAAGAGGCAAGGAAAAACAACTGTATACCACCGGATATTTCCGAATGCTTGGGCCCCCGAAATGCTGAACCCCTCATCAAATTCTTAAAGGACACCAGTATGATACAACAAATTTAGTGTTATATTATTTCTTGTAAAATATTGTACATATTAGTCGTTAATAACCTTGATGTTGATGCGACTGTAAATAAAGGTAAATAAAAAAAAAAACAATGTATAATCACCAGACTTAGAATCGGTCACAGCAACATCACTCACGTTCACCTGATGACCAAAGGAGAAGTTAATAAGTGCCCCAGATGCCAAGAGGACATTTCAACCCAACACCTGTTAGTTGACTGCCCAGACCTGGCAGCAGAGAGAAGAAAAACAAACCTCCCACAGGAATTAAAAGGATGCCTAAACACCAAGGATGAAATAGACAGCGTTTTCAAATTCCTAAAGGAAATTAAATTGTATCACTCAATATAATTGTACCTTGTTATATAACTTTGTTATGGTCGCTAATGACCACTGCTGTTAAAAAGCGACGTTAAATAAATAAATAAAAAAAAAAAATCGAAATAGGTAACAGCGGATGTAAACTCGGCTGTGTCCCACGAAACTCCGTTCCGGACGCGGGAGTCATTCCTGCAGAATAGAAACCGCGATCGCGATCGATATTTTCTATTTTCCGTTTCACTTCCCGGTATCGTCGACAGGGGGGTATATCGGTTTTCAATCTCCGCGCACTTCGCGGCTCTCGGGCGAAGTTCAATCGACGAAGGAGCGAAAATCTCGCCTCGGCAACTGTGTATATCGATTTCCCGTGTATAATCGAGTACGGAAACTCGTACGTATCTCGTCCGATCGATCCGCGATCGGTACCGGCGAAATGCTCTCACGCGTCGATTCTCGTAACGGTGATCTCGTTTTCTTTCTGTTTACATTTTCTTTCTCGCCTCGAGAGAGATTTCCACCCTCTGGGTCTAATCTAGCTTCGCGAGAGCACACGCCACGCTCGAATGAAGTCATCGCCTTATCCGCCTATCACGCGCGCCATACCGATATATACGTGTACGTGTGTGTTGGACATAATAATATATACAGCGACTGACCGAGCAGCTCGGTTCTCACAGTGCCCCGTTGCTCGAGATACCATTCGCATCGAATAATTCATACCGATTTCCATTCCTAAGCGCCCGCCTGTGAGTGTGCGCGCGTGTGTCTCTCCAACTCGATATCGAGTGCGTAATCGAGCCTCGGGCGAGTGTTACAGATATTTTACTCGATTAAAATCACACGAAAATTGAGAAAAAAAAATTACGAAAGGGGATTAAATATAAATTTAAAGCTAAAAGTATTTAAAATTTTTTATACTGGATTTTATTATAGATTATTATTTTTACTCATTATTATTGCCGGTAGCATTCACGTCAAGATTGATTTATTGCTGATCCACTTACGCGATGATGATAAGTAGCCACTGAGTTGAGTGTATCAATATTATTTCTATATCTCCTGCGCAAGGATCTACACACCGATCGAGATTTATCGTAATCCACTGTCAAGGTTATCAATAGGCGAGTTACTACGTAACCGTATTAATATTAATACCTACTGAATAGTGTGTTTTCATCCACCTGGTCTCGAAGCTCGCCGAGCTACTTTTTTTATCGATACAAAAGTTTTTCCTCCCGAGATTTTTTCGTTTCGCGCGTTGCATTTTTCTGTTATCGTTCGGGACGATCCGAGAACGACGGTAGAATGATAAATTGCGCTGAATCGCTGGATACACACATCGGTGAGACACGTGCTCCTGAAGATAGCGAAAATTTATCGACTGCTCGGTTCCGATCGATCGACTTCGAGATCGATTTCCACTGTTACGCGACAGCCGAGTTGGCCGATACCGAGCTCTCCCCTTCCACTCGCTCGGACCGTGTCGATCTCCGCCGATCTCGATCGGTCCGTCCCCCTTACACACGCGGTAATCGACGCAATTCGTCTCGCGCCCATCGGGTATTAATTAAAATCACGCGCCTTATCGAATTTCGTCGTGCTCCGACCCCGTAAGAGATTCGCCTCTCGTAACGAGGGGGAAAAATTAATACGAAGGAGAGAATGTTGTTAATTATCCCTTGAGACTCGAAATACCGAAATTTTAATTTCTCACTTTTCGGCTCGGAGCCTCAAAGTATTAATATGAAGAAAAAAAAAAACTCGGAATAACGCGCAACTCGATACGATTTCCTACCGAATCAGAAATTCCAGTGTAGTCGTCGATAAATCAACGATAAATAGAAACGTCGTTCCTTGGTTGGTTCTTACCGATCTGCTTCGCGCGAGTTCCCGAGTTTCTGTACCGATTATCCTCGCAATGAAATTTATCGACGTTCGCGTCCTCGAAACGACTGAATTGCGTAATATCGTCGTGTTTCCTAAAAGAAATTCGTTTTTTTTTCTCGTCTCGTCATTCCTTCCATTTCTCTGCCCACTATTCTCCCGGCGTGTTCGTGATGATTTATGGAAAGCAACTTTATCCCGAATACCGAAATACGCGTGGTCCGTATTTCTTTCTTTTTTATAAGGATTTGATCGAGTGAGTTGACCGAAGAAGAAAAAAAAAACACTTTGAGTTCGTTGATCCCCGATTAATCGCAAAAGATTGCAAATGTACGGTTCGCCGATATCTCTTCGACCGAATTTTTCGTTATAAATACTCGAGCTGCTTTAGATTAATTCGTTTCGTCGCGAGTGACGAGAATCGGCTGCCCCGTGCGTTCGAATTTATTGTTCTCGATTAATCGTCTCTAATTATTCAGGCGGTATATTGAATACATATCCGATTGTCGATGTAATAGCAGTTTCAAGAGTTGATCATCTCGATTTTACGCCGAGTCTTTTTAAAATTTTTCGAAGAATTCTGATCAATTTATGACAACAAGAAACTTTTTACGCACATTCTTCTGGGGGCAATTCTAAGCGCCGAGTAAATGCGCCCCCCACACGCAACAAGCCGCCTCGAGAAATTCGGTAAAAGCCGACCAAAATTCGGAGTAAACGGATTACGCGATCGGAGAATATTTTGTCGCCGCAATCTCGTCTCGATGTTCCGAGAGAAGGAGGCGGGATGTATCGAGAGTTGCGCCATGCGAGACGAGCCCGTTCGTTTCGCGTCGATCTCGCATTTTTCGGTGTATTAATTACGTAACGGTGCGCGCGAGCTCTCGGCATATCGCTCAGGGTTTTATCTCGGCACCGCGATCCTGTTTACACAGAGCGAACCGCCTGCAATGTGTATTCTCGTTATATGGATTACACGTGGTCTACACGATTAAGCGCTAATCTGCCGGCACGATCGTTCGTTTGCCGATTTAACGTGCGTTTATTGCGCTCGCGTGCCGCGAACGTTAATTTTCACACGACTCGCGTCCAATACCCGACACCCATACAGCGCTTAGATAACGAAATTTCGTCGACGGGGGAGGGAGAAAAAAATCGTCTAACCCCGTTCGGAGCCAATTATATCGTCGATTGCGTTCGACGGGTCGCGAGGTGTATTGTGTGAGAAATCTTGTTCGATCCCGCTCCCGAACGCAATTATCGCCTCCGTGCTCCTTTCTTTCTATCCGAACATCGGCTGAAAATTTTTTTACCCCCCTTATCGCCATAAATTCCGGTGTCGTCGCGACGTTGGTTAAACACCATTTTCTAGAAACGCGCGAAATTACTTTCGCTCCTTTGGAGAAGAAAGTAATCAGTGATATAACAGTACGTACTCGAATTAAGCGATTGCCGTGCGAAAAAAGAAGATCAGCTCGTAAAGAAACTCATTAATATGAAATATCATCGTCGTTTCAATATACTCGTCAAGAATAAATAAAAAAAATTCTGATGATTTCTCCAGTAACGAATATAAGTCATACGTTAAGTGTCTGGGTTTAATTCCATTTCGATTTTATTTTAATTGAACCCGTAAATTAAATAATAAATTCCTCGATAAGCAAAAAATAGTTACGATGGGGCAGAGAACAATATAAATTTGAGACTTGTGCAGTCAGCGCGGCCTGAAGGGGAAGAAAAAGTACGAGTGGCGATTAAAGAGATGCTGCGGGTTTTTTTCACAAAGCGAGCGCGCACAGTAAAAGTACGCGGGACTTTCACGCGACGCTGTAGAATGAATTCGCGTTACGAGAAGATAAGCCTTGTGGTCGGTCGAAAAAGAAATTGCTCATTAATTTCGCGGAATCGTCGTGGATGGTCCGGGTACGAGTTGGCGCGCGGCCGTACTTGTCACGAGAGACGAATAATTATAACGAAATGCCGTTTAATTGCTTTATCGCGCGCCCACGGACGGTAAGCGGGATCATTAAAATCCTCCTACGTAGTAACAAGAAGAATGGTACCTCATTTTCCGTTCCCGAGAATGAGAGTAAATAATCGCGAATCCCTGCGCACTTTTAATTCAACTCGTACGTAATGTCGTGTTATCCGTCGTTTTGCTTAGGCTAAAAATATAAATAAACATATGAATAATAAATAAAAAAACCCGACACGCATCGGATTTCAATTTAATAACTACGTAATCTACCGAATTCAGACGTTTAGCGATAATTAGTCTACGCAATTAGCATAAAAGATATTCAGGTAATTAAAAATCAATTCGAATTAGCCAAATTTTGTATTCATCTCGGGTCGTTTAACATAAAAATAAAAACTGCCGAGATCGTAATGATAAAAATTTCTACAAGTAGTTTGATAAAAAAACAGTATATGATATTTTAGAGTCCAATAAATTTCGTCATTAACGAGGCGTGCGCGATTGCTTTTCGAAGGTCTGTCGGTTTTCGACAATGTAACCTCGCGAGCTAAAAAAGACGAAGAGCAAAAAAAAAACCACCAAATTGCAGCCGCAGGAATCCGAAAGCAGATTTTTGGAACACCAGAGCGAAACTGAGACATCGATTTCGACTATCGGGAGGGAGAGAAGAGTTATATGAAGTTTCGCCACGCATTCTTGGCATGCTAAAGCGATCCCGCAGAAGCATATTAAACGGTTGTCGATCGTCCATAACATTCGAGGAGCGCCGTGCTCCCAATAAAGGCGAGCGCAGATGGATTGCCTCTGCTCGGGAGGAAAACTCGTGCGCGTGTGCGTCTCGAGAGAAATTGACGACAAGAAAAGCGGCCCAAAAGCACGCGAGCGATTGAGACGACTCTCTATGAGCGCCTAGTACGGCGTTGTTTATGAGGTCGTGTGTCGTTGTTGCATCAATACGGGAGAATCAGAATTGCTGGAAAATCTAAGCCTTATCGAGTCGCCACTCAATTTCAAATATTTCAGATTATTCAAAAAAAGTCGAATTGAATCTATTATTATCGCCATTACGGTGTTCGTGTCGAGAAATACAGTATCGTTATGTGATCAAGTTCGTGGCTGGAATCAGCGAGAAGCTAATTTTTGAGTATTTTTTTCTCCATACGAACGAGCCACTATGTTGGCGAGGAGAGATGCTTAAAAAAAAAGATGAGAAGGGAAACGAGAAGGAGTAAGCTCGCAGTGGTAAGGGCGGCTTCGTCCGACCTAGTAAAGGAGTTGTTTACGATGCCATATAGTTGCTGATATTTACAATGATGTCGGAGGCGCGCACGTATAAAATCAGCGCGGAAGACTCCCCACCGGCTTTACGCTCAACATATATCTCCATATTATAAACCACCACCGTAAATACATCCCTCTTTCTACGTATACTCGCGCATTATCCCTGCACGTATATTGCGAATGGGAATCTAATTTCGCACGCGAGCAAAGAAATTGCGTATAAAACTTGGACCGAACCTCCTCTCTCTTTCCCCTTGACGTTTTATTTATCGCTAGTTCGCGAATAGCATTCACAACATTGTTCGTCGATAGCATTTGAAAAATCATAGCAATCGATGCGTACAAATTTCGTTAGGCCGGATAATTCTTCCAGGTAGAGAAGATGCGAAGAAAGCCAAATTACACGATTGAAAACGCAGAGAAATTTTCGAGGGAGTTCCAACACTGTTTTCTCGAGAATCGCGTATCACCATTCCTGGAGAATAATTACACGTGCCTCTCAATCAGATCCTTATCCACTCCCGGAATTCGAGTCGTTCCGGAAGCCAGAGGACTGAGATTCGGCACAAAATACGGCGCTGCGATAAGATCATCGAAAAAATTCATTACTATCAATTACCCGGTTTTTACAACAATCCTCGATCGAGCATCTCGTGGAATCTGGCTCTCCTAACGTATTGAGCGCGATAGCGAGAATTACCGTTAATTAATTAAAAAATTGCCAGTTATTTAACGCACCCCGTGCTTCGGCTCGAGGTGGCCGTACTAATTTTAGCCGCGACGTGTGCGGGATTTCTTTTCTCGCCGCTCGCGTCGGTTTTCCGTAAAACGATAGGCGCTCGCGGCTCGCGCAGTGAAAACAAAGCCGCTGATTATGATTCGAGGCAGACGTGCACCGTACGTACACGCTAGTCGTATAATAAAACGTCTTGGTAAGGGCATACAGAAGATCGGTGCACGGCACCCGATCGGTCAGCGTCTTTGATCCCCGCGAAACGCATGCGACTTCGTGACGAGGCACAAAAAAATAACACCGGGGGCTTCCGTCTGTTTCTAATAAGCCGTGCTGTACGGGGAATCGAACTGGAATACGCGCTCTTTTTCCTCCCTGCGCCGAGCCGATCGCGCGTCCGGCCTTTTAACATGTATCTGAAGTTTACATCGTTGCAGTCCAACGAAAATTCAAAAAAGTTGGTCAAAAATGACAAAAAAAAAAAAATTTGTCGAATTTTCGTTGGACTCCAACGATGCAAACTTCAGATACATCTTTCAATTCCGAAATTTGTAGCGCGACACGATTTTTTTCCCTTCACGAAATTTTCAAAAGAGCGAGAACGATTACCCACGGCTGATCCCCGATCGAAATTACGACGTGCAAAATCAATCTCGCCTACTATTATAATAATCGCCGAAATAATTTACTTTTAAACTCAATAATTGAAATTTCGATACGGCGGGTAAATTGCAACCCCCGTTCACCGCGGCGTGGTGGCGTTTTATCTATTCGCGGTAATCTTCACGGGGCAATAAATCCAGTCGCAATTATTTTAATCGCGGGCGAAAATTGCGAGCGCGTGTGGTTCTCCCGCGGTATACGTACAGAGTGTTGGCGTGTGCGATTCGCTCGCGAATCGATTATCGGTTCGCGAGTGATGGAGCGATGGATGACGGGGAAAGGGAAA
>NCVS01000035.1:336324-350887 GCA_003055095.1 Goniozus legneri
ATCCTGACGCGGCTAACGCTCCTTATCGCGAGTCGCGATCCACCGGTACGCTCGGAGCGCGCATGAGCTCTAAACCCGGTGCTACCGCACCGCTCGCGGCGTTAATTAACCGACGCCGCCGCTAGAGAGCAGCGTATATACGGCAACATTGAGAAGAGCGAGGGCACCTTTTTTACTCTCTTCATTTCCTTTTCTCGATCCTCTCTTTTTCGAGCGGATCGTGCCGCATGGGGAACGCTATCGGGCCGCTCGCAATCGAAAGTAAGCGCGCACACGCCAATCCAGGAAGCGCGTCTCGCGGGCCCCGAGCGCGGGATGAGGTCGGCCCCGATGGGAAACTCGCGGACATGTATATACGCGTGAGAATGTTAATAACGAATCGGTCGATAAATTATCGCGATAGAACGCGCCGAGAACTTTCGATACTCGTACTGTTAGACAATGCTGCGGGAAGGTGATATAATTTCCTCGCCTCTATCGATTTCTTCCGTTCTCCGTCGCAATTTCTGCAAGTCGAATCTTCGTAATTCCATTCGCATTACATAATCAATTCCGATTTGCCGAGCCAAGTTGATATCGATAAGGGTGGTTATCGGTGTTCGCTTGATTTTACAAATAAAACTCATTAACACGTTTCGTCTTAATAACTCACTGTAGCGTTTTTAAAACTTAATTGGCCGAACAAAAGATCGCGAAGATTGCCTTAATTGCTCGCCTATGGACAGCCGAGCAATCTACGGGTGAAAATCAGGATTTATCTTAATCGCGTGATTTTTTTTAATCGGTTCACGCGCGGGGCCGATTTTTCCCGGATGACACGGTAGCCGCTATCTGCCGGCTGCGATCGGGTGTCGGGGCGCGAAGGAGCAAAGAGAATAACGAAGCCGGGTGAGACGAGGCGAGATAATGACGAGGGTGGGAGCGCGGCGCGAATCCTTAAGGAGTCTCCGGCTCGTGCGCGGGCGCGACGAAAAGAAGATAGCCGTACGGAGAGAGAGAGAGAGAGAGAGAGGAGCTCGCTAATCCGCGTCCACCCATCGGCACCCGCAACACCGACACTCGCCGGGCGCTCCTCGAACGATCTCGTACGTTGAACCTTCATCGGCCAAACAAACCTATCGCCGCGGAAATCGATAATCCTCTCCGCCTTGACGTCACAATTCCCCGCGAATCCCTTAACCGCGCGTTAAATTCGATAACACCTCCGATAGAATCGTATTTTAGAATCCACGTCGTTCGTTAATTGAGCGCGTAAATTGCACAATGAACACCCGGGGACGTTTGTACTCGCGGGGATAAAAATCGTCGTAACCGGCAATTAAACTCCTACCGTTTCGCTTTCAGATCGTAATCGCGCTTAATTGAAACAATATTGCGCGGGTGAGAATTTATATTTTTCGATAGGAAAAAAATTCGCAGGCGAACATATTATTCCCAGGAGTGTTCGCGGCAAAAGCGAGGGCGGCAGGTGCGGTAGGCGCGCCGGTGCGAGGAGGAGGAGGAGGAGGAGGAGGGGGAGGGGAAGGGGCATCGGTCTGTCGAGTCGCGCACTCGCTCTCGCGAGGCGCTCTCTCGGCTCGCCACCTCCACGCCGGAGATGTCAGCAACGCGCATTAATAACGATAGAATGTGGGCCGTCACGTGGAATTGGTTAAGCCGGTTTGTTAAATCTCTCTTCCTTTTTTTTTTTTCTACCCATTATTATTATTCAGCTCGGCGCAAAAGTCTCTCGCTTTTCCGTTCTCGGAATTTGCATCCAGCGTTGCATTGTACAGTATTTAAACGTCGTGCCGCGAATGACGTGCAGCGATGATCGAACATAAAACGCTCGGTCGACGTAATCGATTGGGAAACTCTGATTGATCATAGTATCGACTTTTTGCAATTTGAGAGAGGAAAGAAGCGATTACGTACAAAATTAATTCTTGTGGGTTGGAAGTTGTGACTAGTTTACAGCGCGAGTTCCGTTGGTAGCGGAGCCGGGACGATCTCTCGCTGGTGCATTGTGTAAGAGCGATAGTGGATGGGTGCCGAAGAGGAGGAGTCGGCAATGCCATTTTGACGTTCTCGTTTTGCCATCTCGGCTATCATCGGTACACATTGCCGGTGAGCGGCGGCGTCGGGATGATTTCGTATTAACGGCCCCGATGGATCGATAAAACCGACGGCTGGCATTCAGATCCATTCCAGAGTGCCACTCGGAAGAAGCGGCTCGTCCTCCGTCGATAAGAACTCTACTGCTCGACGAATCCGAACAAAGACAAGTACACACACCTGTACACAACGGCTAAATGTCACTACGAAGTTTGCTTAATAGTCCGAAACGGTTCGCATGACTAGGCCCTGTTTTCGCTCCCCTCTCGGCCACACGGGACGGTGTCCGAACTATTACCGTCACGCGATCCTGACTCGTACAGTAAGATGCGGATGAATCAAATTACTCCCGAAAATAATCGTAGCGCGTGAATCGTAACGAAAATTAGACTCGGCGTAAAAAAAGGTAATTGAGCGATAATAGTAATTTGTTCGATTATCGTTCCATTTCGATTATAAAAATAGTCAACATGTAAAAATTATGAAACAATGGATTACATTGCTAGGTCAATTTATGAGACATTTACATTCACTTAACTGCATTTAAGACTCGCAGTCCCGGTCACGAACTTTGTTGCACCGTTCTATACTGGCTTAGTTACTGGTAACTGCGAGCTAAAGATGGATATTTGGAATTCCGGTCGACTACGTTGAAATACCGCGAACAATCTAAACTTAAAGAAAAAAAAAAAAATGACGAACCGGCACGCGCGTCATATCAAACGTCGGGACGTCATACGCCTTGACTCTTACAAGCCTCGCGAACGGTTGTAATGTTCTTTCTTCCCGGCTGGTTCTGTTCTAGAGGAGTTCGACACGAAATCAGACACAATCGATCTCTTAACCCTGTTAATCGATCAATTTTGGTTTAGCGATTTCCGCGAGTTCAACGATTGCTTCTGAATTATTTAAAAACCTCGACAGGAGAAAATACTACGTACCGCTAACGTCATAAATGTCTAATAATGCAAAGTCGGCCGTGCAAGTTCTTTCGTACAATTTTACATTAGAAGCCTTGGAACCGTAAGAGCGAGCGAAAATAAAAATACAAACGTGATGTTTTATGTCTGAAGTGAAATAGAGAAAGGAAACGATTATCAATGTCTACAACCTTCGAATATTTTTCACCGACGATAAATTTTCAATTAGTCGGGTAGTCGTTAGCAACTATTAAACGGAAAAGATGCGTTATAAAATAAGAATTAATCGTTCGCGTACGAGCGTCCGATGCGGTTGGCGAAGTGCGCCTGAGTGCATGACTACCGTTCATACCTCGCGATCCAGTACCGCGAAGTCTCGAATGTGACTCATTCCGCCGTTCACTCGCGGCGAGCGCGAACTGGCCAACGAGCCGAATGCGAGATCGAGCGAGAGACACAACAACGGGCTGCACAAAAGTTCCCGCACGACTGAAAAATTAACGCTCGATGAAAAGACTACTTCCCACGTGAAACTCGAGCGAGATCCGTCGGACGCTAATATCTTTGTAAATCGATTTTATATCTCCGGCCGCAAAGGCCGCACCCTTGCCGGTGTAAACGTCGCCAATTTTCCGTCTCCCCTCCGTCAGCCTTGGTCGTTGTCATTGTTATCATTGTCCCACACGGAGGAATTTACGAGCCGTAGAATTCCCAACCCGACAATCGCATTACGCTAATCGCGCCCATTCTCCGATTTACCCCGCGCTCGTGGCTTTCCTCGCTGTTGGCATTCGTCAGGCCTCGCGCGATCGATAGAAAACGGAGCTCCAATTTGATCCAAATTGAGTTGCAAATTATTTCTCTTCGAGGAGCGACTGTTAGTGATATGGATTACCAATTTGTATCCGCGGTTATTGCGACACGGATAATAATACGTCGGCGGATAAGAGCGTTGTACTCGAAACGAAGAAGAAAAAAAGTCTCGGAAAAAATATTACCAGCAGGAGAGAATTTCTTCTCTAGAGGGGCCATTCGACGAAACGATAATTAATCTTTTCCGATGTTTATCTCGCGCCTGTAATTACAGTCTTGCGGAAAGAGTCTAAGCAGCCGAGCTCCGAGAGCCACATAGATTTTTTCCCCACCTTCTCTCTCTCTCTTCGGCGCGAGCTAATAGACGTCTCTCGTGAATCCGGGCGTCGAAAAGGGCACCGAGTCGGCTGTTGGCACGCTCGCCATATCTGCCAGGATAATTTATTAAAAGGGATCATCGAGCCGGCGAGCTCTCGGTGAGCGGCCCCAAGGACCCCGCGGACCGTGAAAGTTACGAACGACATCGCGAGAAAATAGCGCGCTCGGCTCGATCGTCGCTGCCGATAGCGGAACGCTATCGGTGCCGCGGAGGCTACCCGTCTTGTACGGGACCGTAATAGAGATCTGAGCTGCGTACGGTAGCGCTCTCGATCGATCTCGGATATCCCAGGCGTAGGTGCGTTCGCGAACCACTCCGAATTTTATCTCCACGCTTCTCTCGGAATATCTGTAAGGAAATATCCTTACACGTTACACTTTATACACAAAATTGGGCCGATAGTAAAGGTTCCTACTATAATGATCACGGATGAGTAGAGAGGTAGATTTGTGTCGACAAGAACACAAAGTGTGAGAACTGTCGACGAAGCTCTATAAAGTTAGTTGTGCAAAGACAGTGCAAATAATAACATTGAATGTTGTTTCTTTGTTATTAACGGTAGAAACAATACTTGTAGTTACCAATTAGATTATAATTTATGTAAATATTAAATAAAACTTTGTTATTACAGGAAACAATTCGTGTTATTTTCCACAGGAAAAAACTAATTTAGTTGACATTATATATCTATAGAGTACTCCGTATCTCGTGTGAGTCTGTGAATATTAAGTTATTCGCTAGGATTCCATACCGGTTACTTTCTAAAAATATCTTCGAAAAATTATAAATCCGAGTAGAAATCAATTTTCTGCCAATTTTAATCTCAACCTGGTGTTCTTCTCGAATTCAGCTTTTCGAATCAATTAATTCCTCAATTAAATTGTTAGAGCCTGCGCAAAAACATTATCGCAAACTTATTTTCGCGAGCCGGAGTATTTAACGCGCGTCGATCGGAAGATTAAACTCATCTCGGGATGAACCGGGTAAGGCGCTTGGTCGATAAAGAGGGCGAGAGAAATAATAAAAATGAAACTGCTCTCCGTTCGCGATCTCTCTCGAGCAGACCTTTCCATTAAAATCGATCGATCGATCTCACGATCTCGAGCGGCGATTGTCCGGACACGATCGACCTTGGTTATAACCAGGCCCAGGCCTATAATGTCCGCGACACGGTGCTCGCGCGCGCGCAGAAGGAGAGAACTTAGGAATCCCGTAATCCGCGGCATCTTTCGGATCGCAAGGAGGCACCTCCGCTCGGGGTGCCTTTATCAATCGGATCTTCCGCGCTCGATTCGTACGCTAACAAACTCGGCGAACCCTTTCGTGGCTCGGCTTATGTATTCCGATTTTCCACGAGCCCTTATCGTCTATCGAGCCGGATTAGCCGAACCGAGCCGATCCGTCGATCGGTACCCGGTTTTCTGGCCTGGTGGCTTCGATCGACATAGAAAATTCTCGGCGCGTTTCGAGCCGGCGGGACAAAAGGCGCGGTCCCTTGCGATCTCTCGCATGCCAATGCACCGGCAATTAAACCTTGTTTGGCGCGAAACGCCGCTGACTCGTTTTGTTACCCTCTCGCGGTGCCCGGGGATGGCGAACTGCGCGCGCAGAAGCGCCTCGCTGATTTATTTCTCCGCCGCGGCTAAGGCCTTTGACCTTTTTTACTTTTCTGCCTTTTGTCTCCCGACTATTGTCCCTCCGCTCGGTATTGTTCTTCGGGCTAATACAAATCATTATCGGCCGGGACAAAAGCAACAGGGGCCAAAATCCACCCCCGATGAAATCCTCGCCGAAAAAGCGAGCCAATTATTTATTCGAACGTTTGTGACTCTGAAAAAAATTGCGAAAATATTGTTCGAGATAATTATTCTTTTTTCTCGGCGTTCAATTCGAGTTTATTCTTCTTCGCATCGAGCGGGTCAGACCGCCTCGGCGCGTATCGTCGAGTCGACTCGCTGAGCGAACTGGAGCGGCTTTTTGCCGAGGAGGAAAGTCGCGGAGGCGCCTTTTACGTCGCGAGCTGCTTCGATCCGTCAATATATCCACGTATATAATTCATATACGTACGCGCACACATCGTACGTTTTTATCCCGGTGCACCGTTTATCGTTGCGCCCCGACAAGATCCCTGGCATCGTCGCGTAACCCGTAGAAAAAGAAGCTCGTCTATGGGGGAACATAATAATTAGTAGAGACAAGAATTTTTTATCCCACTCCTCTGCCCACGAGCTCTGATTGGTTTTCGTCGAGATAGTAGATCAATTTTTTCCCTCTGTTCTATTCCCAGGACGGCAAATTACGGAGCACGCGTCTTCGCCGTAAGCGATTTATAGACGTCGATAACAATTAACGAACCCGTGTTACGCTCGCGAATCGGTGTTCGCCGATCGGCGGATCTCTCAATGGCCGCTCCGGGTTGTACCCGCGTTTTCCCCTCGATTCTCTTCCTCTCTTGTTTCTTTTTTTACCCCCTTTTTTTCAGCCGAGCGCGCTCGTCGCTGCTCGAGTGCGGAAAGTAGATGGCGCCTTTTAGAGCGATCGTCTCGATTCGCTTCGATCCATACCGCGGGTATTTTCTCGCGCGAGCGTTTAACGTCAGCCCCGTCGGAAGGACGGGGCACGCGCGGGATCTATGGCCGCGGTCTGGTCCCCCGACACTGACAAATAACGTACGAGCTAATGGCGAGCGCGTTTAACGACGATTCCGATAATTAATCGTCGACGCGTCCATCCGAAAACCCGCGAGAGAGTCGCGACGATTTCACTTCTGCGTCTCTCCCGCGTTGCGCAAGTTTGTCATCGCGTGGAAAGTCGATGGATTTTGTCGAACTGTCGCATCGCGAGATAAACAACCGGGAGTCTTTCGAATCGAATGAAATCGCGCTCTCTTATTGCGTCCCGACCGAACGAAATTGACAACGGGCCACTTTGGTCACGACGTCTGGTGGTCAAAAAAAGTACTAGTTTTAATGTAAACTTTAATACAAGAGCATATTAAGTAATTCATTCAAATTAATTTTAAAAATGAATAAAATTCGTTTAAATCAACTCTACGTACAAAAAATAAAAGTAGAGTTTATTGTGTGGTGAATGGTTGTGGTAGTAAATCTCATGAAAATTTAGAAATAAGTTTTCATGCCATACCGAAACCACCGAAACATGGTAGCAGTTTTGTTTACATCTAATATTTTTTTTAGCTGGATTTGACCCAACCCAGTTATAAAATTCGTTTATAGAAAACATAAACAATTAAAATCCATAACACATTCAATGTAAATCTATGGTTAATTCTTCGGTTGCACACAATACGTAGCCATGTCTCTTAAGCCCCGCCTACTGGTCCGTTGTCAATACAGCAATTTCGACAACTGTAACCGAGATAGTCGAACAAAAATAAAGTCAATATTTTTCCGAGCGTACACGTATGGAGTTTGCGAAGAGACGTTTCTTTCTTGGCCTCGAATCGAAAAGATCGTTCGACCGTTCCGAGGTTCGAGCTCGGGCTGGCGAATTTTTGCCATACCCCTATCGCATAACTTTTTCCTACCTCGCTTTATTGCACCCGTTGAACGAGTATCGCGAACGCGGAATTTCCAATTCGCGGAGGTCTCGCGCGAATAACGCACGAATACTGGAGCGACGTTTCGCCGTCGTCTCGGCTTCGTCGGGGTCCGTAGAAGAAAAGTCGATCGGGCCATATAAGCGAGCTAAACTCGCCGCGTGCGCGGCAAGAAAAGTCTCTCCCATTCCCGCGTTTCTCGTGCGTTTTAACACGTCCGGGCACTATCCGCGAGTTTTCGTCGCGAGTGCGCGATCACGACTCGCCCTTTCGACACGGACGGCGACGTATTCGACGAATTACGTTTCGCGACGCAACTGGGTCGTCGCCGGCGAGAAAATTTACCGGCGAGTTGCGAGCCTACTCGGCTGTTATACGCGGTTTAACGTCCACGGCAATTTTCGTCGTCGCCCGCCTGACGAGAAAATTACGCCCGATTTCTTCTCGACCCGGCTCATTTCTTTTTTTTTTTTTTTACCTCTCGATACAGTCGCGTCGGCGGCGTTTATCGAAATCGGATCATTTGTCCGGCGAGCGTAATACTCGCCTCCGAGCTTGACAGCTTAATGCGAGTCGGAGGAGGAGTAACCCGTCGTTATTCGATGTCTCATTTCGCACGTCGTTTCGATCGAGCCCGTCGATATTTCTCTCTCGAAAAATATATCTCGAGGAAGGCGAAGAGTCGATCATGCCCGGTGTTCTCTATGCTTTTCACCGCGGCTTCTACGCGGGAGCACGGCTCGATTGAAAATTCAATCCTCATTGTTATCGTCATTATCCTTCCGAGGGTCATCGCTCATTCTCCGCTGTTCATTATTACCGTTTCGCTCAGTTTCGATCCAGAAACCTCGCGCTACATCGCAGATTGAGCCCTAGCGAGCCTGAATAGCGACTGTGCGGCGCGCTATCATCATCGTCGCTCGGACGTTGAAGAAATTCGACGGGCCGTTGTCGCGGGCGCCCGCGCGTATGAAAAGCCGCGCGCGTTCCGCGCGAGCGCGCTTGTCCGCGGTGATTTATATCCAATTTTTAGCTACTCTATTACACGCGCCGAGTGTTTACGCACGCGCATTCGGATTAATAAATTAACGCCGGCTATAAAGTTATCGCCGCGAATGATATTATCGCGCGTTTCGCACGACCCGTGATTGCGCCGCTAATAGCACCTTCTCTTTTTTCGACTATCCGACTTTTTTTCTTCTACGAGTCGACGAGGGACTGCTCGAGAAGTGCGATTGGTTTTTAATTGGTATCGATACGGGGGTTCGGACGAGGACTGGCTCGAATTTATCACCGGGATATAGCCGTGTTATGAAATTTTTGCCGGGACGAGTTTCGCGCGTCGATCTCGTGCACGCGCGAGATTCCGAGCGCAAAAGGAACGTTACGTGTACGGGAGAGCCGTGCCAGATGGCAGTCGAGTTTTTGGCTCACCGAGCCGAGGGTTACATTCTTTCCCATCGGGTCAGAAAAGGAGGTTAAAACCGGAGTAACTCACACGTATATGATCGAAGACGATTTACGAAGTTGCCCGGAATGAGTGGTATGGGCATAAACAAAGACGAAACGAAGAGAAAAGGTTTTTCGTTATCAGCTCATCTAACTGCAACGTGTAACAAGTATACTTATGAGAATAAGAAGACTTCCATTTTTGGTAACAATCATCCAAAACAGTTTAAAGATGGTCTAAAATAATAACGTAGCTGTGCTAATGCTGGGTGTTTTTCGTGCCCTTTCAATTCCTAGCTTACAAATTATTCGAATATCTCGGTATCGAGCCAAAGCTCTCCACGC
Source organism: Goniozus legneri (assembly GCA_003055095.1). NCBI lineage: Eukaryota > Metazoa > Arthropoda > Insecta > Hymenoptera > Bethylidae > Goniozus > Goniozus legneri. The sequence goes on from NCVS01000035.1 coordinate 345,884, forward strand.
ACCGTCTCGTTAGAACAAATTAGAACTCTGGGAAAGTAAATTGACTTGCAAAAACCACTCGATACACATGTAGATAGTCACGCACACATTCGTAATAAGCACCGGAGTGGTAATATGACAGTGGCGTGAAGAGAGTCGCGAGCGTGCGAGTTCACCCGGTCTCTCTCTCTCTCTCTCTCTCTCTCTCCCTCTCTTCTCGTGCCATTACGCGTAATTAGCCATGACGGTCGGCATTCCCCCGCGGATTTATGTACTAATTACGCTAATTAATTTATCCGGGCACGCGCACGGCCCGTCGCGGACCTGGATTTCTTGCTCTCTCGGCCAACGTGGACACCTCGAAGCGACGCGAAGTGATTAGCGCGATCGATCGTACGTCCGTTCCGGATAGGGCTGCGTTGGCTACTCGTGTTCGAAATACCGAATCGAATTCTCGATCGAGTTCCACGAAGTGAGATGTCATGTTCAACTTGTCTAGGTGCGAGCTTTTTCCTACATCGGCGTCCTTCATCTTTCCTCGTACGTCCACCGCGAAATAGACCGACTGGAAATTCTTCAGGGTTGCCTCATTAGCCGACAGTCGTAGAGGTTACCTTCAATCGTTCTCCACGAGGACGAGAGAGCAGAGATCGCGACTCGAGTCAACCCTTAAAGCACCGGCATCGCCGCTATGTGAGTATACATATCAACGTTAATCGTTAATAATTTACTTCATTTTCTTCGTATAATATTGCGTTCTACACTGAAAAAAAAGTATTTTTCTACCTAGAATATTTCTCCTTATGGTAAAAATAAAGGTATTATTATTTTAACAATACCAAAATATACTATACATAAGAATAAGTTTATTGATTTTTAAAAAATTTGGTAGATATTGTTGTTATTAAAATACTAAAATCAATATGGCCGACTTAACCTCGCTTGGTCAACACGGATTAAAACGAACCATGAATTTGAAATAATAACAAGTAATATAATATATTTATATTCATATATTAATTTCATTTATTAGCCATTATTCATGTTATAAATAGTAGAGATAAAATTTGCCTTAAAATACAGTGGATGCTACAAAGAGTTTAGTTTTAGTCCCGCTAAAAACCTTGGTATTTTGAAGGGTAAAATACCAATATTTTTAAATCTAAAATATTTAAGTAAAAGTATACTGCGAACAAGAATACTCGGATAAAAAATATTTTGTATTCTGAGTAGAAAAATACTTTTTTTTCAGTGTATACTCAAATAGTAAATAGTCAAATTTAGAGTTACAAGAGTTCAACTGTCTTTATTATATTATCATAAAACGTATTTGACGTTGACTCTTTATCGACTCGCGCGTCGACAATTCTTCTGCCAAAGCTATAAAAAGATCCTTGAAAAAAAAAAAATCACAATACCGCAATATTGTTCCTCGAATAGACGCGGAGTTAGTTCCGCGTATCGGTTCGCCGCGAATTACCGTGGTCTCGATTCACCCTTACCCTCTCTCGGTACGCGGAGTTCATTACAGGCGCGTTATTAACCACGGCAACTCGGTTCCGGACGGAGCTTACGCTCCAGCGCGTATGGGTTTCGTTCGTTCGCGCGTAAGATGCCGTAGAGGCGAATGCTACACGCGGACTTTCTCACAGTTCGAACGGCCGAGGGTCAACACCTCACCGCCGGGACGATTCGTTCTACGCGTCGATTGAACGAGTCGACGGGCGACGACGTCTTTCTCGGAAAGAATGGAGTATTATTACCCTTGGCTGTCGCGAGAGATTGAGATTTACTCGTTATTCGCGATTATACTCGTCTACACTGGTAAAAAAAACTGTCTTGATTCAAGAAAAATATTTTCTTCGAAATTGAATTCTTGATTCAAAATATTCATTTTTCTTGATTCGAGAAAATCAATTCCTAAACTGAGAAATTATAACTCTTGGATTAAGAGCAAAAAATTCTTTGTTTAAGAGTTATGCTCTTGATTGAAGTATTTTGTAGTTTCTAAACAAGATAAAAAAATGATAATGATGTCTTTGATTGAAGAATTTGATCGTCTCGATCGAAGACAATACACTCTCGAATCAAGTCAAAATACTTTTGGTCGGAAATGTTTAAACTCTTACGCTAAGAAAATCTAAACCAAGACAAGAAATTTTTGACATAAGACAACTAGTTTTCTTCAAAATAATTTTCTTAGATCAAGATTATTTCTCTTGAATCAAGATAGTTTTTCTATCAGTGTAGGTACTCGTAGAGTGAAAAAAGAACGCCTGAAAATTCGCTCGTGAGAACTCAGTCGTTATCGGGACCATCGGCGGGCGCTATTAGCAGTGGGAATCGATAAATATAAACAAAAATATCCCATCTCTTTTTTTATCCGACGCGAATGATTAATCACGTACGTTCGCGTGAGTCGTCGATACCGGAACTCGACGAGTTTAAATGCGTTCGCTGATTCGTGTAGTTATGCGAGAATCCTTGAACCTCTTGCTCTCGAACGACGCCGTTTGTTGTATCGACACTTCGACGTATCTTCCCATCGTGAAAAAAAAAAATATTCGAAACAATAGACCGCGAGCGCATTCCGAACACACGAACCGCTCCGGACCCTGTCGATCATAAATTTACGGCGCATTGTCATTTTTTTTAATGAAACTTTTATGATAATTCATTATTTGGATGAATGATTCATAACGTTTTTGTAGAAAAAAAAGTGTATCGAAAAAAGTTGATAAATGTCATTTCATCGAATATTTTTATGGTATTTATATAACAGAAATTGCGTTATGTAACACACTACCTGAGCCAAGAAATAAGTTTATATTTCGGCCGATCTTGATTTAATCTTATTTTCGTTTTATCTTAATTTTTAACGAAATTCGAAGCGAGTCGTTGAGTCGAAGACGATCAAGGTCGCGAGTACGGGAAGAAAACGGAACGTAACCGAGGAAAATGACGAAATTGGAGCGAGCAGTGAAGTAGTAAGGGCTCGGTGTGCCGCGAGCGCGCGTAAGCGTCGCGTAACGACTCCTAAACGCGCCCGTAATCACATTGTTTCGCCCGGTAATTGTGGCGTTAATAGATGTGAACTGGGTCTCACTGTGTAGGCAAACGCGACTCTCGCGGCGAACCCCCTCACTCTCGAGCGACTCCTTTTCCTTCTTAATTCTCAAGCGTGCGCGCGGGGCTTGCGAAATGCGCGCACGAGCGCGGCCTCTTCGAAATGTCGGACGTGCGATTGCGACTCGACTTCCTCCTGTCCAGCCTCTCTTTATCTTGCAGCGAGAGAGAAAAAAAAAGGAGAAGAGCCAAGAAGATGCAACATCCGCCCTTTCGAGGCGGGTACGTAAGACAACCAAACGAGAGCAGGTTGCTACATTGTAGGATACTCGGTACACGCGATGGTTGTCAACTTGTGTAACATCTCGCATCTACACGATAAAAATGAATGTGTAATATGTTGAAAACAATCGATTGTTAAAAGTTTTATGTCAAATCATGAACAATCTTAACTGTAAAATCAACAGAATCGAATATGTTAGCCTACACCTCATTATAAACAACAAATTTCAGTTGTTAAATCTCGAAAAGTTACATAATTCTTAGTTAAAATCACCATGTTTGCCAATTATTTTAATTTAACATCGTTTTTTGTTAAAAGAATGTCCGAAAAGGTGTTAAAAAAGATTGACAACATATAAAGATTGTTATTCTTTGAATTCAACATTATAATGTGTTAAAACAACATCAAAGACCGTTCAGGCAAATCAGTTTTTGACATTTTATACGAGTTAGTGTAACATCTAGTCTGTACTTAAAACGAAATTGTAATAATGTCAAAGTAGCTAAGAAAATTTGTTAAAGATTTGACATATAATGTATTTTATATTTTTACACATTGCTTTACGTTGTATTAACACCAAAAATTATTGTGGACTTTTTGAGACAAGCGAAATATGTTAAATTTAACATATTCGTTTTTACCGTGTAGAACTTTTCAGAAAACTTGCGACAATTCAGCCAGAAAACAAGTTAGACCGACTCGAGTAATTCGTTTGACGAAGCAAAATTTTTACGACTCACCCGGAACAGGATAGGATAGTGTTACGCAACTGATAAGTAGCCGCTCTCGGAAGCTACCACCTGATTCCTCCTGAAAAACGTTTCTCCCTTGCTCGTTTATTTTTCGTTACTACTCCAGAATCCAGGAGTTGGCCACGAAAATTACGGCGCGCCGATCGTTCATCACCAATCTCGGTGGAGATGCACGCCCCGGTAAAATTAAAACCGTAGCATTTCCTATAATTAAGTGATTCGGGCTTGGGATGACTGACGTTCCACGGGCTATCATTAAAGCGCCGTGGCTCGCTCTTGCACGGATTCCGGAGGGCAAACAGCGCCGGCGCACCAGTTTTCGAACGGCGGAACGGAACCCGACGAAAAATCCCCGCATCGCCGATCGATATAAACGCGGAGGAGCATAAGCTCCACTTTCATCGGGGTTCATTGACTGCGGTCGAACATTCTTCACCTCGGCTCGCTGAAATTGATTAAAAATTTCACAGCGCGATCGTTCTACTTTGAACAATTTTCCTACTAGTATTTTACAGTTACGATCGACATTTTCCATTTATAAATGAAAAAGAAAATATGTTCGCTCTTTTAGGAACGGAAGAGTTTGGGTAATAAAAGTCACAGGTTTACTACAAGCCGACTCGATTAATATCGTATTAAATTATTATCGGAAATATTAGTACGTATTATATGCGCTCGATGGTATCGGGGCATGCATTGAAAAGGCGAACATCGAACGAGCGAGACGCCGTGAAATATCGCGGTCTGCTATTTCATCTAGATCAGCGGCGGAGCGAGGTGGGATGAGGGATCGGTTATGAGTTTCCCGTGTGGGTGAATGCGCCCACAATCTGTCGTTGAGATGTTCTCGAGTGAACGCGCTTACTGCTGGGTCGTGGCATTACTCATTGATAATACTGATATATCGTCCTCCTCGCCCCCCCC
>NCVS01000035.1:381478-400166 GCA_003055095.1 Goniozus legneri
CACTCGGGTGTATTAAAACCGAGCGAGCCTAATGAACCGATCGCTGTATCGATTAGCGATGGTTTAAGAGCGACTCGATTGCGTGTCTTGTCAAATTTGTCAACGGGCGCGAACTCGATATCGCGCACGCTCACAACTATATATATATAAAACCACTCGGGGGACGGCAAATTGGCCCCCGGCGAGTTTGCGAAACGCAGTAGAGTGAACTCGAATTAGACCGAACATGGTGAAAACGGGAATTCGAGTCGAATGAAAATTGACGGGTCTTTCTTCATTCGCGTATCGCCTCGGTCCAGTTCTCGTTCGGATTTATTCATCTTATGCAAATGACGTTTCGTCGAGCGGCGGCGTGTTACGTGCCTCTTCGTAAACTCAGAAGTAAACAACACGAGAGCGAGAGGGAAAGAGAGAGAACCCGCGCGACAAAACTAGCGTTACGGAACCGGTTGATTCACGGAAGCCAGGGAGTAGTCGGATCACGCTCGACCAATTAGAGTTCTTAAAATTCCCATAATCGTAATTTTAGTTGTATTATGCACATAAGATTTTGGATTAAATCCCGATTGCGCCGAATTTATCTGTCGATAATTGCGGGCCGAGTTGAATTTTTGTGGGTTTGTCCGACACCGGACGATAAATCAAACGTACAGTACGCCGTTGAGCACCGTTTTTTTTTTTTTGCATAAAAATCGAATGTGAATAGCGAGTCTTGTCTCGGTTCGGAATCGGTTCCCAAACGTGACATTATAGTTAATAAATGGGACCGTTACTCGCAAAATCAACAAAGAATATAATAGGATTAGTATTATTTACGACGATTTCGAAACAGGTTGCGAAACGTACCGGTCGAATTTTTCTCAAAATTTTCATAATAACTCGATATACAGCGTAGCGATTTGATTTGCAAAATCAGAAATACATCGGTGTATAATTCCCGAGCTAAATCGAGAACTCGCAGTATACGAACTGAATTTGGAATGCTCGAAAATGGGAGTGTAGAAAACTGTTATTGTAACGAAGCGAGGAGAAAACGCACGATAACTAATTTATTCGTTAATAAATCCCGACGAATTCCAGGCGGCGAGTCTTTTCGAAACGAAAGAAATGGGTTGTCGTATCGTAGAAACTCGTACGTACAAATCGCGATCCCGTATAAGTTCAAGTAACCTCTTTATTTCTTCCTCGTGGTGGAAAAAAGTCGCGCGAGGCGGTCTTTTGTTTGTGAGAGAAAAAAGTCAAACGAAGGAGGTTGAAGAAGGGTAAAAGAAACGAGTCGGATTTCTCACGCGTTCCGCGCGCAATGGCGTTTTCTTGCCATTGGGGCGAGATGACTCCTACGGTCTTCTCCGCACGATATCCCGAGGGAGTGCGCGCACAGCGAGCTGTACATATACGTTCGTACCGAGGAGAGCCGATGCGCGATTTACGATCGTCCGTGAGGCGTTAAAGCCGAACCCGAACGGAAACCGCGACGTATAAGCTAGAGTATATATATAAAGCCGAGAAAAAAATCGACTCCAGTCGCATCGAATTGAGTTACAACCGGATCAAATTGCCGCTAATCGACGACCGCACGATTTCTCTAGCGCTTCGCGCGAACGCACGCCACCCCCGCGACTGCCTTCGCAGAAGACCTTGGGCTCTTGCCCCTTTTTCGAGCAATTGTTGCTTCTTCTCGGTTAATTATGTCATTTACGCCGAGCTACTAAACACCCTCCGGGATCGCTGTGTACGTATCGAGCGTCAATTTTATGATAATGCTGCGTAATTGCGGCTACTCCCGGTGCGCGTGCCCGCTGGCCCGGCGCAAACGGTAACAATTCTCGTAAATTTCAAGACCGCCCCCTCCGGGCCACTCGCAAGAGCGTGCGTCTGTTGCGATCGGGCGAGTTGAAATTGCGCGCCTTTTTTTTTTATACGCTCTTATAACGACCGCGCGAACTTATTTTGAAAACTCGTCGAAATCGCGAGGGGTAAATCTTTGGCGAGCAGAAGGAAACCGAGGGGAGAGAAATGAGAAAGGAATTCGCGGGTAATGACGCGGAGAATGGCAGAATATGTTGCTCGATCGGCCTTATCCCTCCCGACAATACAAATTACTGATTATGCGCCCGGCTTCTACGTGGCTTCTAATTAGGCCGGCTCTCGTGGAAAAGACCGGCCGATCGCACGATCGGCCCTCGTTAACCCCCCAACGCTCTCGTCGTGCTCGTTCGCCCGGACGCGCTCCCCGACAATAATTTTCAACTCGTCGATTGCTCCGAGAGAAGAGCTCGCGAGTCTCCGGCAACTCGAAGTATCTAGATCGCTCATGTTTACGACGTCGTGCGGATACCGAAAGACCGTTTCCAGCCGGCAACGAAATAATTAGGACGATCCTAATGTCCCACAGCGATGCGTTATTAAAGGATATACTTCATTCTGGGGTTACGTAAGGGGGAAACGATTTTGATATCTCATCTTTTCGTGACGAAGAATTAGCGGCGACCTTTCGCGAGGCTCGCTCGACGACGTTTTGATTCACGATAATCGACTGACTCGAAGAATATTTCTACTACTACCCTAGTAGAAATGAAATCGAGTTTTTAGCCAGTAACTGGCCAGTTTAACTAGATATCAACAAAAACATGGCGACTTTGAATAAAACTGACAGCTTTCAGGTTATCAAAATTGTGATTGTGTTATTGTGATTGTAATAATCGTGATAATTGTAATTGTGATTATGTTACTGGATATGCTTACTGCCTAGTTACTAGATTCGATTGCTGACCAGTTTCTAGACTTAATCAAGTAAAACTTAGTGTTATTTATTATAATAATTAGTGTTATTGTGATTGTGATAATTGTGGTAATTGTAATTGTGATTAGGTTACTGGATATGCTTACTACCTGGTTACTAGATTCGATTGCTGGCCAGTTTCTAGACTTAATCAAGTAAAACTTGATTGATTTCTACTAGGGTACCACTACTTTTACCGTTGCTCGACTGCTACTACCACTAATTCTTCTCGCTACGACGGACCAAATCCGCCCCTAGGAAATTTCCCACGAATCCACGCGGCTCACCCTGTACACACAGATTCGCGACATACGACTCGGCCGCGAATATCCAGTTTTACTTTCACGAAGCTATACGGTCGTTTACGGCGATAATTCAGTTTACTTTCCGTCGGCGTCCCGTCGTTTACGGCGCTCTACCAATTAGGTTTCCGTGCGGTTAGCGCGCGTCAAGCCGTCGTGCATTTCGGTACATACCGTCGTGCGCGAGCTCCGCTCGATCGGGACAAAAAGTTGCCGCGGTGTATCGCTCGATTCGCGTTCTCATTCGCGACGCGTATAGAGCGAAGTAAAACGCGCCGTTCAAGAGAGCTGTTGACATCCCGGCGCTATATGCTTCTCGACGTCTCTTTTTTCCTTTTTTTTTTCTTTTTATTTCTCCTCTCCGATTCTTCTTGCCAGGTTTCACCGCTGGAAAAGAGATCTCGGTTTGAGCGTACGGCGACGTGTGTCTCTTCCGTCATCGAGGCCTCCGGACGCGCACGAAACTCCGAGCCGGCGGAATCTCGCGCAAGAAGCGCCAACTCGACGAGGATATCTCGATATTTCATAAACTCGGAAATCGCCTAGAACATTTTTGCCCGGACCGTACGGAGTCAGCGGAAAATGAATCAATTTGTTTCAGGGCTTCCTCGCTGACACTTTGATTTATCCGTTCCGCAATCGGCTCGATGATAAACCTTCCGCATGACGGCGAGCTCCGAGGACGTGTCGATCGATGAACGCCTTATCGATTATCGCCGATCTTGCCGGGGGGGGAAAAAAAAAATAACATCGAAACTCGCATATGCGTACCCTAAACGGTAACCCTGTTTCCCTCGTTCTCCGTGTATCGATATATCACTTTCCGGCGCGCGCGCTCGTATCCAGCTTGCCCAACTCATGCATAGAGTCATGACGGTCTTTAACCGATCGCTTATTGCTCCGGCTGGTTGCACCAGTCCTCGCTCGACTGACGCATTGCCTCCACTGTGCATCGGACGTTTGTTGTCCGCGTGCGGCGGCGGCGTCTCTCCGCGTTCCGATATAACGCAAAGTAGGTATACGAATGCGCTCAGCCCATGTAAGTACATTGGGTGCACTTCGACAAATCGACGATTCGTTCCTGCCAGTTCGGCAAAGGAATGAAAATTCATCCGTGCTCAATTTTTCTTCCGTTTGTTTTCAATAATGAAAAGAAAAGGAACAACTGTTCGGTATAGTTTTCTGTTTTGCGTAATAAATTATGTACGAAGGGTTGAAATTTTGCTCCGCGAGCCTCCACGATTTTGTTTAACAAATTAGCGTCTATGCCGGCGGATTTAAGCGATGGGAGGCGCGTAAATTCCCCGCGAGAGAAGATACGAGAGCGGGAATCGACGATATTTCAAAAGCCAAGGGAAAAATATCGTAGGGACTCGCCGTTAATTTCACCGTGCATATAGGAAGGCAAGATAACAAAGAGGATACTCGAGCTCGGGCTCGTGTACTTGGCCGTCGTGAGAGAATAAGGCACGCTCGAATACCGCCAAGGTCAAGTACGCGTGGGCGTGTATCCGTAACTCGGCGATTTTGCAAGACGCGGACAAGCACCACCGGCGGGCTTCCTGGCTGCAATTGATTAATGGAACCCGCGGCGTTTCTCTCTCTCTCTCTCTCTCGCTCGCTCTCCCTTCTTTCTATCGTAATAAAAGCCGCGCGCATTCTCAAGGCTGCGCTAACGCGCGAGATCAACATTGAGAGTGCTCAAACCTTACGCGTGCATTTGCAAACCGGGACTGTAAAGATCGGTAAGTCGACCAACTCGTTCGCACTTCTTCGTAGGAAATACGATGGTCCTGATATGCAAACGCGCCGTCAAGTAGAAAATTGAAGCGATTCGCGGTGAGTGAAAAGTTTAAACGATACCGAGCTACTCGGATTACTCACTGTTTATTAGCTCATGTTAGAGGGAGACATTCACAGTACGATACGATTCATTTATTCAGTTTTATGAACTCTTTGACGATGCTACGACCTTTTTATCGTGAAGGTACAAAATGATCGAGTCGGGCATGGATTAGATTAAACAAAAATATTTATTTTGTTGATATTTCTGGTACTGGCCTCTCATATTCACAGTAATAATATTCACAGTAAAAATATCGATTGTAGAGAATACGATAAAATTAAAGATGAAAAAAACGTTCGTGTTACATATTACTTTCATACAATTCGACAATGTACATAGCGTATGATATTATAAAAATACAAGTTGATCATTGATAATGGATATGTTTAGATAAAAATCGTGCGACGACCGTGTGCGATTCGAATAAACGAAGGACTACAAATTCTTACATATGTATGTGTATTTAAATATATTATTTTAAGTAATTCCATAACTGGCCTGTGCAATACAGTTTTATTCTCTCTTTAACATTATATTACAAAAATTATAGCTTTTAATCTATAAACGGTTAACAGTTAACGGTTAACAGGAAACAAAAGGGAGAAAAACGAAAAAAATTTTTCATTAATAGGTTTAGAAAAACTCAAGTGGCATGCCGTTTAGAGAAGGGGATAATAAAAAGTCTATTTGTAAAATTATTTGAGTTTTTCCGACCGATCGTTTCTTCGATTCTAAATTTCATTGCGAATATGATGTATTCACAAGTAAATTCCTTCCAAAAATTCAAGTTTTGGTGCATCAGGTATAGAAACCGGGTTTGGCGAATGTCATATGTATCTGAAATTTGCATCGTTGGAGTCCAACGAAAATTGAAAAAAGTTGGTCAAAAATGACCAAAAAAAATTTTGTCGAATTTTCGTTGGACTCCAACAATGCAAACTTCAGATACATGAATGTCATCATGTCATTTACTGTTGAAGATTTCGTAAACGTATCGATAGAGAAATAACGTAATTTTTCAATAAAATTTATTTTTTTTTTTTTAAATTTGATAACTGTCGAATTATTGTTATTTACAAAATATAAATACAATCCAGTACATTCATAACAATAATTTATTCAGTTATTTACGTTTTATAAACGAATTATAAAATAATGTCTATTTTATAAATAGCTATTTTTTTTTAACTAAATAAATGTACAAATATAGACATTTCACGTACACACAATGAAATCCCTTAATCACGTAGTCGAGTGATGTTACAAACCGACAAATTTGTTGGAAGAGGTTCGAGAAATCGCGAATAAGCGATTGTTGGAATGCACGAAATACAAAGATTTCATTCGTTTTATTTATTTGTCATATTTTATGTTATAAACTATACAGTTAACGTAGACATTCACTTAATACGAACCAGCTAAGGCAATTTCTATTGTTTCATTCGTTAAGTTAATATTTACAGAATATTCTCTCTCGCTCTTCCACATTCGTACACACACACACACACACACACACACACACACACACACACACACACATACACGCTATCGCATAGTCCGAAAGTGTCCTTTCACTGTACTATACGATTCAACTTGAATCGCCACAATTTTCATACCGTCGAATTCAAGCATTGTTTCCACCGATTGGCAAAATATTGTCTATCGTTCCGCCAATGAATCATTCGTCTCGCACAAAAAATTCGTCAGACCTTTATAGCGAGAGCGGCACTTCCGTTGGCCTCTTCACGCTCAGCGTTAAGTCTAGAGGTGTACTCTTGGTAGTGGCGTCTTGTCCCTGATAGCTCGACGATTCGTATTCGCTCTCTTCGTTGCGAGACTCTTCGCCTCCGGATTGGCTCGGCTGCGGCGAGCTGCGGGTGGACTTGACGCTCAGATCGATCGGTTCGTCTTGCTCTACCGCGAGACCGCCAGGGCTTGGGCTGACTAGCAAGAGATCCCCACCTCTGGGCGAGTGTTGGGAGGTCGCGGGTGTGACGAGTCCAGGTGGCGGGTAGACCATACCAAGGTGATGATGAGGGTGGTATCCCGTGGTGAGAGTTACCGTCGCGTTGAACTTCCTCTGGGGGAATTCCCGATCGGACAAGGTTGGCGAGGAAGTCGATGCTTTCAGGTAGCTCCTGACCGAGTTGCTTCTGGATTCGGTGTCGTGCGCGTCGTTGCCCTCGACCGAGGAAGCTCCACTGTCGCTGGGCGTGTCCGCGGTCCTCTTGTACGTCGGCAGATAAGGTCTGAAGACTTCCGGAGGACTGGTGGTAGCGTTCTGAGCGAAGTTCACGGGGTAGATGACGGGAGCGGCGTGTTGTCTGAAGGCAACCGGGGGCGTCGGTGTCGAGTCGCGAGGCGGTGTTCTCTGCTCCTGGTGGCTGTTGGCCCTTTCGCGCTCCTTCTGCCACGCCAACAATCGGAGTTGATTTTGCAGCGCAATGTCGTCCGGGTGCGGCGATTTGTTCCCCCTCTCGTGTTCTTGCTTGAGCATAGCCACATGTAGCAGATGGGACTGCAGAGCCAAATCCTCTTGACTCGGAGATGTTCTATCCTTGCCGTCTTTTGTAAAATTTGCCGGATTGGGTGCTTGCGGCAAGAAACTTGGAAATAATCCGTTCGGGAAAGCCGACGTAGCACCGGGGGCTACACCGACGGTCGCGTTACCATTCGTTTGTTCTTGCAGCAAACAGTGAATCTTGAACCAGTTGGATCGACGACCGTAACGCGATCCCGATTTCGACATACCGACCAGAAGACATTTACGAAGCCGGCAGGCTTTGCACGCGGTCCTGTTCTTTTTGTTGATAACACAGACCCCACCGTTCTTGCATTCCGAGATGCTTCCCAAATTGTTGTAAGTCCGTCCGAAGAAAGACTGAAACAAAAAAAAAAAGAGAGGATCGAGGTTAGTCAGAAGTGGCGAATAATTCGAAATAATGATTCGTAGGAGGCTTATAATTACAACGCGGGATAAAACGGCCATAGACGTCCACCCACGGGCTGCCAGGCCATTCTTGGTTTCGACGAACTCAACGGAATCGAGTGCCTGGGCGATGAGTCGTCGAAACGCTGTTCGGTTCGTTCGCGCCCACGGCTAATTCGCCTCATTATCGCGTTCGGTCTCGCCTCTATGAACTCGGCCAGCGCGAGCCCTTCAACGGATTAAACGTCCGCGGTTTAATGTTACGCGCGTCACGTGAATTAGCGCGTCTATGACCCCGCGTGCTCGTCTTCTCGCTCTCTATCTCTCCCTCTCTGTGCTATACGCCGGCTCGTAAAGTTAAACGCCTGTCCGGCCGAACGATAAAAGCGAAACTCAGCGGAGAGAGAGAGACTCGAAGGGGGTTTCTCCTCTGTTGCGCTTACGGTCATCGAGGGCTAATTTACGACGCGCCGAGGCCGATTTTTCGTGCCGGAGCAAACCCATCGTCGCCGTCCTTCGACCGATTCGACTCCGGCGACGAAGACGACGACGACCGTGTAACGTATAGAGATAACTTGGAGATAAGTTACGAATGCGCGGTCTCCCCAACTATTACCCTCTTTCTCTCTCCGCTACGTTTTTCTTTTCTTTTTTTTTTCGGCTATCCGACTGAATTATGCCCGAGTTCCCTCTTTGGGTCACATTTTTACGTATCTCCGCGAAGAGGGAATAAAAAGCCGAATCGATATACATTCTGTTCGATGCCCGCTCTGGGAATTTACTGGCCGGAGTTTTGTGCCGTATGACGCATATGCTTTCTCCCGGGTGCCGAGATAAAAAAAAAACTCGGTCTATATATACGCGCCGCGCGCATAACTCCTGGACTCGTACAGGACGGATGCGCGCCAGCGAGGATGCAAATTCGCGCGGTCCACCTGCCGGTCCACGTGGGCGGGCCCCGGGTTAACGGTTCCGCGCGAGAGCGAGCCACGGGCGACAAAATCGGGAGGAATATCGTACCGGTCGATGCGTAAATTATCTCTCCCGTCCTACATTCCTCGAATCCGCGAACGCGCGGGGAAACGGCTTGACCTCTCCGCGATCCGGTATTCGGGATGACTCGGCTGGTTCTGACTCACGCGGTGTATATTCGCTTCCGTTACCGCGTTCACAAGACGCGACTCCTCTCTCTCCTCTATCGCGGCGCGTACTTTTATCGCACCGGTTAATTCCTTTTTTTTTTTTAGTATCTCTCTATCTTCTTTTTTTTTCACCCGTTCGCTCGGAAACGATAAACCATTCTTGGCGAGAATCGAGGTTTATTATCGTCGGCGAGAATCGCGCGCCGATTTCATTATTACTCGCGGTGAATTCGCGGGAGGCGGGGAGGGGATAAAAATCGAGGAAAATTGATATTAGATAAGGCCGCTCATGCGAGATCGGCGCCTAATGATCGCGAAACGCATTTGGCGGACGAGCGTGCGGACGCGGGGACGTGTGTCGGTGTGCGCGGCGTGTACGGTGGCGACTGCGATAATCTTCGGTTGGCAATCTCGGATGGAGTCGCGGGAGCCGCGAGTGCCTCTCGAGGTTGCAACGCCAGATGATCCCCTCGCTGTCGCTGACGACTGTGCGAAAGGGGTTATGATGCCAGCCTCGGCCGGCTTCCGCCTACGAGGCTCTCGTCTCTTAATTTTTTATCGCTCGCGAGCAAGAGAGAACGAAATTGATCTCGCGTGACGCCTATTAACTAAATTCTCATCGATACCGCCCCGGGCGGTACTTTCATCGATTACTGCAAAACCCACCCTCGGGGATTGTTACCGACGCGTATTTATTCTCACGAGTCGTGTGTAACTGTGTTTCTCGTGCGGGGCTCGAGTCCCCGGAGACTCGGAAAAATGAACGCTCGAACGGGATCGATTAGCGGAGCGAGATCGCGCGCTTAATGGAGGACAAAGCCGAGAGAATAATGACGTCGTTGCTCTCTGTCTCTCTCTCTCTCTCTCTCTCTCTCTCTCCCTCGTTCTGGGATACATATATCGCTCGAGCGCATCTCAGTCGGTCAACCGTGCGCTCTCGGACGGTGAACAGGAGCGCGAAACGGGATTCGCGTGGAGCGCGATATTGCGCAAGATCCTCGCGTGTTTCCACGTTCGTTTCTCTCTTTTTTTTGTTGCCCTCTCATTCTCTCTTCCCGTCTCGCTCCCTCGGCCTCCTCGCCCCGAGCCATTTAGGGGCGCGTGCGACAAATCCTCGAGGCCTGTGGGAAGGGAATCGTATCAAATCAGTCGGCACGCCCGGAATCTCGAAGCGATTTGTAACGCTATAAAGTCAAACCGTATATATACCCGCCGGTGAAATCGCCGTCCGTGATCGTGAAACTCGTCCGTGGCTTTTCCATATACTCGCGCCCGATCGCACGTACTGATAAAATACTCCCGCGAGATATCGGCAAGAAAATGATGAATTTCGTCTATGGACTCATAAGCTGCCGGAACACGTGTTCCCGCATTCCTCGTTTTCTTACGGCGATGGGATTACAAATCAATTATAAATCGGCGTACGCTCGGGAAGGAACTTTGCGACAGTTGTAATAAGAGAAAATGAGATTGCAAAATAATTCAATATGAGACTAATTCTAAAACAGAATTTGCAATCTGGAAGTAAAAGTAAAGTATTAATAAAATAGTGGAGTATAGAAATAGTTTTTCGTTGCTATTTTGGCCACTGTAGTGGAAAATATTGTTAGTCGCAATCTAAATTTATGATACCTAACCAGTTAATGTTCAGCGCTAAATTTAATCGTGGTATTTTGATATCGAGACGAATTTCCTACGAAACGAGAATTGGACAATAATTTTGCCGCCGTACTAAAGAATTTTCATCGGTATGACGTTCGGTAAGTCGATCACTCGCACTGCGACAATTTTCTCGGAAAAAAAAGAGCAGCTCGGGTGCGCTCGCACGACAGTTTCCCGCGCGTGAGGAGAATTTATCGCGTGTTTTCTAAAACGGTGAGTGCTAGAGCGCAACAGTGAGAGAGAGAGAGAGAGAGAGAGACTGGGTAAACGTACGGGCGGCTCTGAGATCGCGCGAGAGAATTTCGCGGAATTGAATTTCCTCTAAGATCGAGACTGGAGCGCACGCGGGACTCGCGTTTCGTCGATCTCGATCGTCAACCGGCTTTCCGCGAACAGGAGACTCGCACGAGCTCGCCGAGATGAAAAGAGGAAGAAAAAAAAAACACGAACGGTGTAAAATTAGAGAAGATTAGTGCCGGCTATTTTGCCATGGAGCAATTTGCCTCGATGAAATTGCTATTGATATTTTTTTCCCAACCGTTACTGGCGAGTGCAACACGAATTTCGTGATTTATCGACGCGAGGCGTAATCGAGGAGAAAAAAAAATCCAGCACCGAGAGCCTCGAATTGTCCTATCGATCGGTTATTCCGCGTCGTTATCTTCAGGTGTGAACTCATCGACGCGCTCGTTGCTCACGGTATTCCCGCTAATTTATCGTTGTAATTTCGAATCGGAATGCCGAAGCGCATCGATGTCACCGGCGCTCTCGATCACACGATAAGAACACATCGTGACGCGCCGAACGAAACCGCAATCGTGCCGGACTCTTTAATAGTTCTGGGATATCCCGATGAGGCACGCTCATTAGCGGTCATTTGCGTGTGACTCGCGGACACGTTCAGTAAAAAAGTGCCGATTTATTGCTTACTACAGCTCTAATATTAGATCAATCCTGTTTGAAAAGCGCAAACGCACCGTTCTTGGAAATGGTGATGTCTTTTCTAGGTGAGAGGGGAAAGAGAAGATCGCATCTGCCAGATCTCGAATCAGTCAATGAGATTACGCTAAAAATCAATTCGCTGGCCCGAATTTTCGTATCGAGGCTGAAATTAGGGATTCCTTGGAGGTCAAGATTGAGCGCGTTTCGAATTAAGGTCAAGAATCGATAAAGACGGAAAAAAAGGACGGTAAACGGCAATACAGGATGCTGTACGGAGTACTGTGTTTGAAGCAATCGGCCGATCGTGGTTACACGCCGTCACGGTCCGTCGGCGTAATCGTGAGCGAAGCGGACCGCAAGAGCGTCGCCCGGCAGCTGTGTGTACCCCCTCCCGCCTTCCCCCCCCTTCGGAGACTCGTCGCGGCACCTGTGTCGTAATCCTCTCTCTCCGTCACACCCACGCTATCCGTATACGCCGACTGCCCTCTCTTTCTCTCTTCTGGAGTGCCCACGTCTTATTGTTCCACATTTTCCTCGCCGCTAAATCGTTCCTACTTTTTTTTCTCTTTCCCGCGTGTGAATATCCTTTTTTACTTTCCACTACGGTGGAGCAATAAATTACAGAGCGTCACGCCTCTTTATGTTAATTTGAATTTTTGATTTTCTCTAATTCGTTTATCTCTCTCTCTCTCTCTCTCTCCACCTATTCGTCTCGGTTTAGATTTTTCGCCAAGAAAAATAAGACTACAATATCACGGTACCGTGGGATAACGAGCGTATGAGTCACCGGAGAGACGAGCGAACTAGATTTACGCCAAGTGGATACTATCCGAGTTCGTCATTCCGTTTACGCGTTATTTTCCCGCATTATTTTTATCCGTGAATAAACAGCGACTGCGCGGTTCCGCGTTCGTAAGTATTTTTTTTTTTTTCTTCTCGTTCGTCTTGGCGTTCGTGTAACACGGTAGAGAGGTGACTCGTGTACGAGGCTTCCTCGAGTATCGCCGATACTCTCTCGGCCTCTCTCGCCTATCAGCAATCTATATTAAGGACGTGGGAATGTGAAATGCTCTGTCCGGTACTCGCCGAGCCTCTCCTGCCTCCGACGCGGTCGTGTCGAGCTGTCATATCGCGTGGACCACGAATTTTCCATCCGAATCCCACGAACACTCGTTCTCGCGTTTTCCACACTATTATACGCAATTTGTATTCCGTTCTCATAGATCGTAATGACGATATTCATGAATATGTTACGGGTGCAGCGTCCGAAGACGTTTTGCCGTGAATCGCCATGACTTCCACGATCGCGCGCGAGAAATCCCGAGTGGGATTTTTTTTTCTCTCTCTATCGCCAGTGTAGTTTAAATTAGATATCGAGGTATTTTCGACTATAAAATCGATCGGGCGCGCAACAACGGGCCTCACCGAGTTATTTCGACCAACGATTTCCGCGTTTCTTTCTTATAATCGTCGATTTTTCCTAGCGAAGGCGTGCGCGAGGCTCGCCTCGATTTAATCGGCGAGATTGAATCGCGGCGCGTCTTATATTTCGTGAAGAATTTTCACTCTCCGTAGCGCGAGAGCCACGCGCTCGCGCGGCCATAAAATCGGCGACCCCGCCTGCGGACCCTCGATCGGGATTCACGGCGTTCCTGAAATTTCTCGCGCAACTGTTCTTATAAGCCAGCGCGGTGAAAGGGCGACTGGTAAGAGCGGCGACGAGTAACCGCGGGGCTCCCAATCCGATTTTCATCCTCGAATCGCTCCCCGTTCGGAACGAGGATGACTCGTGAGCGATAGAATCGATCCACTTTGCGTCGAGTTCCAGCTAACCCAATTCGTCGTGAGTAAACGAAAAAAGAAAAAAATTCAAGCCTGAATTTCCACGAAACGACTCGAAATTTGCGGACGAGTCACTCGTCGGTAACTGCTCGTTAAAACGGATGAGTGGTTTTTTTTTCTTTCTTGGGAGTACCGAGCGACCCTGACTACGTCATTCCCCCGCGGAGGAGGGTACCCTCCTCCTTCCTTCCGACTCGTGACGCGCGCCGACATCGAGCTCTGGATTCCGCGTTCGCTGTCGGTGATCGATTGAACTCGAGAGAAATATCAGGGAGGAGAGAGAAAAAAAAAACGTATCATACATCGTCGAGCAATTCCAATTACGAGATCGTACAAAGCGATCGATACGAAGAAGAAGTACGAGAAAAAAGTTAATCGAGTAATGTGTCAATCGGCGACGGAATTTCGCGATTGCCGCTGGAATTATGGAATTATTCCTGGTTACGTAAGAGAATTGTCGTGAGAAATATCGTACCGGAGGATTGAATTTTTTTTTTTTGGCGCTCGTTCAAGAGCGTCGATCGAAACTCGAGCTGGATGGGACCGACGGGTCTGTTGTCATGCGTTTCGCTATAATCGCGACGAGGAGGACCTTGGACTGCGAGGCTACGCCGTCTTGCATGCCGAATGCCGCGCGTACCGCGCGGGGGCGTGTATGGGAGCACTCTCGTTTTCGTTTTCGCGATTTCCAATCTGCCCCACGCGTCCACGCAATTGTCGTAATAGGTGAAACGAAGTCGAGCTCTCGCGCGCCGCCCAGAATGCAAAAACACGCCCGTTCCTGCGAATCGGAGAGTTTCGTGCCGAGAAAAAGGTCTGCGGCGAAAAACAGTTGACGTAATTGAAAATTGTCTACATTTTCTAACCGTTTCTCTAATTTTCTTGAAGATTATTATAAATGAATATGAAAAGTTTTTTTTTTTTTTTTGAAAAAGGACTCGCGACTACTGCGATTTATTCCTCGCGGTAATTTGTCCGTGTTTATCGATTGCGCTCATTACGGCTACCAAATTACCGGTCTCTCGTTTACACATGCAGATGGGTTTTCGCGCCAACATAAACAGAGATTGAATTGCAGATGTACCCGCACGACACTTCCCTAACCGCTCGAACAATGACGATCGCTTTATTGTATGCTGATCGTATTTGCGCGCTCCGTTGCGGTACTGAAAGTCGGTTTCGCCCAAACTCGTAACACAATAAAACGGTAACGCTCGTCTCACTTCCTGTCTGTGGCTGGACTCGAACCCTCTATACCGCGCGACACTTTGCTCCGCTAATTTCCACATAATCTTCGCTCGAATTTTTCGAAAAAAGTGAACGCGCCTAGAACCAAAATCGATACACATTCGAGTAACGCTACCCCCGGACGACCGTTACCCGGCTATTCCTTATAACTCAATTGGCCCGCTCGAGGAGTCCGCTCCGGGTGCTATCGGCCAATCTGAGCCCTTTCCCTCTCCCGTGCGAGACACAGGAAGCGAACAGAAACCGATCGGGAGACATATGAATGAAGAAAGAAATCCCGTGGAATACGAAAAAGAAGCGGAATGCAAATGATACAAAAAAGGCAGAGGTAGGAGAGAATCATGCGAGGATAGGAGGAGATAAAAAGCGCGCGAAAAGGAAAACATTCCTAGATCGAGCGTGGATCACGTCGCATTATATATCCCTTTGCTTTTGCTGGAATACCGACTCGCCGCTCGCGCGTTCAAGCGACTTTAATCCCCCCCCCCCTCCTCTACGAAAATTTTTACCACGAGCCCGCTCGACGCGAGAAACCGATACGGTCGCGGTGAATTTGTCTTGGCTCGCAGCGCGCTTTTGCATCAGTTTCCAATCGATCTCTCGCGGGACCGGTCTCTCCCGGCGCGTGCGTTCTCCTCGCGCGCACGGGGATCGCGATAGATATGAGGAGACGCTGATTGACGCACGACCAGACGCGCGCGCCTTTCCCGCCGATCGCGATCGGACCGAGGAAATTTTATCGTTATTATTTTCTACTATTCCAACGGTTAGTCCCTTCTGAACTGTTAACCCCTAACTACTCGCACTAATAAAATCGCTCAACTGCTCGCACGGTGACCGTGGCGACCCCAATTTGTATGGATGAAATTTGATGATTCCTTTTTTTAATGAAACAAGCGAATAGTAATTATGAAAGTACTTTATTCGATCTATAAGACATAAAAACCACGACTTAAAATAAAATCTTCTAAGGCATAAAAATAACCAAAATACAAAACTTCTACGAAACATTTTTGGCACAACATGAGATA
Source organism: Goniozus legneri (assembly GCA_003055095.1). Taxonomy (NCBI): domain Eukaryota; kingdom Metazoa; phylum Arthropoda; class Insecta; order Hymenoptera; family Bethylidae; genus Goniozus; species Goniozus legneri. Next base: position 397,205 of record NCVS01000035.1, read on the forward strand.
CGCGAAAGTGCGGTGTGACCCCATGCGAGCGGTTAAGGGTTAAAAATGGAAAATCGAACTAATAGTGTCTAATAGTGGAGAAACCAGAATTACCCGAAGTCTCTGGAAACGGCAATTTTATGGGCATTCTCCACCTCGCGAATTCGATATAATTGCCGGGAGGGAAGGCTGGCGGGGGGATGAGATTGTGGACGGGGGAAAAAAAAACCGATCGAGCTGGTTGAGTTTTGCAACTAAACGTCGCGCGACGATAAATCTTCCGAGTTCAAACGGACCTCCGACTCGGCTCTACAACGGCGAACAAACGATCGGCTGCGGAGCCATTGAATCGGCTACCGGCGTTTGCGCAATATCAGCCGATCGGTTCGGCAGGTTCGTCCTTTCGCGATATTATCGGGACGCGGCGTGGAAAATTCGCGGCGGTAAACGAGTTCTCGCCTCGACACACGCGAGATGTTTACACGGCCCGAGTCGAAATTTAAAACTTGATTAGGACTTTTCTAACGTGTTTTCTTTTGTGTCGCTGGTTTGCCGACAATTTTAGACTTGTATTCTACTTTTTAATCTTAACAGAAAGTCTTCTCGATTTAATTCCATCTTATTTATCTTATTTGTCTTAAATTCGACTTTTAAGTACAGTTTTGGGTACTAAGTAAGACTTAGAAGTCGAAATAAGACTTCTTCGTCTTGTTAAATAAGACANNNNGGGGGGGGGGGGGGGGGTATAAAGAGAGGCGATCCGGCGCGCTCGAAAATTTCTCGATTACCTCGCCTACATTTTATGTAGACCGATTTGATTACCGGTATACTCTCGTTGCGAACGATATGCGGGCTCCGATGGGAAATGAATAGCGGAACTCGACGAGCCGCGAGCGCAAATTGAAAATTCATTCCGCGTGGCTGAAATTCGCTACCGCTCGGATGAAACTCGATTGCGATTCGATTAACGATCTCGAGCTGTACCGAACAATGCGGAGGCCCTAAAACGCGTTATTTAAAACATTCTGCGTGCTGAAACGGTACCGCGTCGATATTGTTGGCTCGACGATTGGATTCTTCGGCCGGTAGCACTCGAGATATTCGATGCGTTCCTGGCATTATATTCGAGTCCTCGACGAGTGTTAAACGAAGATTGGAAAAATAAGTTTTGAACTGCTAAAGAAACCATGAAAAATCGTCCACATTTTTATTAAAACTCTCGAGTTTTCTTCTCATCGATATTCCGCGGTTAAAAAGTGTAAATATAAATTACAGAGAGAAGTTGCGGATAATTTGCGAAGCCAACCGCCCCGCTTTCCTCGCCCGCATATAACGCGCTCGCGTGACTCTCTCCCACCAAGGGGGACTATCATCGCGATTGTTTCGCGAGAGGATCGAACCGAGCGCGAATTAGAGGAGATTCGCGCTCCGTGAGAGAGAAACGCGGATATACATACATATAAATATACGTGCACATATAGCCAACGGGTGAAAGCATAACACGAGCGAGAGGAAACTTTTAGTCGATGTCGTATTTTAGAAGGGATTTTTCGTACCGATCGATAATAGCGACGATCCGCACGCCGGGATCTCGCCACGGAGCTGAATTTTAACGAAATAATCGATGCGATTACACCCAGAGGATGAAATTGTGAAATTTTCGTTGATATTTTTCAAATTGCGAGCATCGGATTTCAGAGTATACCGTTTTCCTTCCGACTATGTCGACGCAATATCGAACCTGTAAAATCTCTTAATCTGCAAAACCGAGTCTCGTTTATTTACAAATCCCTAGGCAACGACAGAATCAGTATACGCATGCGCGGAAGCAATAAACTCGTCCTCTCTCGCGTTTCCTTATTTCGCTCGTTATTTCTCGCGCATGAGCCGGGATCGAGGGGGCCGTTCGGCACGCGATACACGCGCGTGATAATTATTATGCATTAGCGTCGCGTCTCCCGCCTTCCCGTGTCGTCAAGCTCCCCTGATATTCGAATCGTAAACTCGTTCGTTACTCACGCGCCGCGGGTATAAAACTCGCGCCGATGCAAATCCAATTAAATTTACCGCCAAAGGCCGACGCGGCGCGTTACGTTTTTTCGCTGGGCCCTCTGCGCGTAGCCCTCTCTCGCTACAAATTATCGCGCGAACCAGTTCATTAAAACCATTTGCCGTTAATAAAACGAGAGGGGCGGGGGCAAAAAGAATTGGAATTTTCTTCTCGTTTCGTGCAAAGAAGCTGGCTCGAGGAAGTTAACGACCCGCGCGTCCGCGACATTTTCGCTAATTGAGTTTCCAGAATACGTCCAGGCCGTAGTTTCGCGAGTTTCAAAAGCACGATGACCTTTCACCTCCGGGCGCGCACTCCGCTCGCAAATTGGTTCTCTCGTAATGAGGTTGACCGAGGCTCGCGATACACTCCTGCTCGCTAATATTGCGTCAATCTCGAGGTCCCCTCGCGCTCGAGCGCGTATATCTACTCGACGTTTCCCAATTGCACCGTCGTTTTCGTAACTGTCATTTTATTCATTGAGATTATTACTTTGAGAAAAAAATTCCAGGACTCGGCTTTCTTTAACATTAACAAAATTATAGTATTTGTTACAAAGTACTATCCAAACCAAATTTTCTTCCTATAACTTAGAAAGAAACGAAATTTAAGAAAACTAAAGTTACGTTCGAGAAAGAACAAAACGTTTAGCGGCTGGAATCCTCGCTAATGATTTTCTAATCCGACACGATAAAAATATGTATGTATTCCATTTCACGTGCGAATTGTTATTCGTCGAAGATTCCTCGCGTAAGCCGAGAAGTCGTACGTGAAGATTTTTAGGCAATCGAAGGACAGGCAAAACGTCGACGAAAAGGGGGCCATGTGTATCGTGTTACGCCAGCGCCGATCGTCCCTAAAAGATCGCTCGCGTTCGCGGTACGTGAGGTCGCCGCTGCTTTGGAATTGCGCAGGACCCCGCGACGTGGTTTT
>NCVS01000035.1:423210-435533 GCA_003055095.1 Goniozus legneri
GACTCCTCGTGATCGCATTAATCTAAAGAGCGGCGGAATGTCGCGATTATACGGCGCTCGAGGCGCATTATAGCGGGGTCATGAGCGCGCGTATCGTCCACCGTATCGTCCTACGTGGCGCGCGAGAACTCGCGAAACGCGTCTCGAGGGGCCCCGTCGGCACGGTAATCGATTACCGGGACGTTATTATTAAACGCGCGCGGATACGCTCGGGTCAAAGGGACACGACGGTAAAGGCGGAGCTGAGAGAGAGAGAGAGAGAGAGAGAGAGAGAGCGTGCGCGAATCAGCTGGAAAGGAGAAAAAAAAGGAAGAATATTTTTGCGGCTCGTACTGAGCCGGGGAAATCTCTCACGGTGCGCGAGGAAACGCGAAGCGGTCCGCGAAACTCGTAGAGGCCTCTGAATGGGAGGAAAAATGCTATTTTTCCAGGCCCGTCGCCGCGGGAAGGGAGAAGGCGGAAATCGACGAGTCCGGTTTGCGGGAGGAGGAAAAATCATCGAGCTGGGAGTTTTGCGCGCGAGGCGAAATATACGCACGGTAATTTTGAGGGAATTGCTTCGCGCGTCCTGCTCGATAAGAGTGTTAAATCATTTCAATAAAGCCATTCAGACGGATCGAGTAATACCGGGAAGTCCCGTCGCTGAACGAGAAAATCGAAAAAAAAAAGAGATATAATTGCGCGACAGAAGCCCGGAAAACCGCAGCTAATAACCGCCTCGATTCTATTCCGATCGATTACCGATGTCTAGCTGTAATACCGACAAACGCGCCAATCGCAGCGCGCATAATGGGAATACGTGAATTGCGGGAAAATAATTGTACAATACGAGAATCGATAGATCCGGTTTCGAATAAAGAGGAAGAAGAAAAAAGAGAAGAGGAAATTCTCTCACGGTGCACTACGACATGCCACGTCACGATGATGGCAAATTTTTAGTATTGGATCAGTTCTTATTTGCAGTTCTCTGCCTTCGCAACAAACTGCAGTGGATTGTTTCGTGAAAAATATCTCATAGTCATCGCAGGAAAAATTTTCGCCTGCTGAATATCGACAATAATAGAATCTCCGTGTGGAGAAACTGATACTTTTCTTAATCTCGTTAAAAGCGTCTTAACGGTTCCTCTCGATAGAAATATCGTGACAGTGTATTCCTCGGTGACGAAACTATTTACAAGTAGTTGTTATCCGAACGACAAACGGTTTTAGCGGTGTCTCAGCGAATACCGAGACTGTCAAACGTGAATGATGTACCAGCAGTTTACCGGTCCTCGGATAAACGTTCAGAAGCAGTAGCCACTGCTACCGGTAATTAAACGAGCCAGCAGTCTGCTCGCGCATTTTTTCCATAGATCGTTGTACAAGTCGGCGCATATTTTTACCGCGATATCGCGTCCGAAGTATTCGCTTGCGCCCTTTGATCTCTCGCCTCTTGCCGGTAACCGTACACGTGTTTTGGGTAACCACGACAAATTATCTCGTTCCCTAGGCGAGCTCCGAACCTGTGAATAATTCCTCCCGTCGAGTATCGACGTCTCTCGACGAGTTCGGCTGGATGAGCTCGTAGGTGTTACCAGGAATTTCCCGGGCACGGGTAAACGCGAAATTATTTTTCCATTACGAGCTCGTAAAAACATCTTTTCGGGGCGGTGATGGGAGAGGAGAAAAGGTTTAGTCTCGCTGGAGCACTCTATTATTCCTTTCGCGATTCAGTAGGACGCGAGATTCTGTGGGCAAACATCCTTTGGTCACAGCACGACTCGTCGTTGGCGACGCTCAAACGGACCCCATTCACGCGGTACAAAACTGACCCCTGCCGATATGTGGGGTGCAGAGGAAGGGGGGGAGTTGCGCTTCGTGGACGTAGTCCGTGCCAGCCCTCGAACCGTGTAACGACGCTCCAACCGGAATCCGATGGCCCGTCCACCCAGAGCGCTACCCGACGGTCCAATTTTTCATCCTCCTCGTTCTCGTCTTTTCCCGGGGGTGGCTCCGCGGTGAGCGACCGTTTTTCGAATTTGTTTCTATCGAACGTTTACTCGAAAGATGGGGAACATCTTGCGGTCCAGATGCTCGTGAAAAATAATTTCGCTGTCTCGACGGGTTCGTTTCCGTTTAACGTGAAATATTCGAATCCGTATGTCTTTTTCGCGGATCGCCGAAGTTCCGCGAAGACGTGTCTCGTCGCTCGAGGCTTCCACTTCAGCGAACATTTTCGAGGACCAGCCATGTAAACCAGCACAACTGTTATTACTAGAAAATCCTATTACGCTTCGTTAAAACGTTCCGTACCGCCGAAAGAACGCCCATTTCCGCGGCAAGAGTATCCTTTTTTAGGGTAATCGCATTCGACACGATAAGGACACCTTTGGCTTCCCGACTGTTCGCGGGACGAGCACGAATCCAGAGTGGACGACGGGAAACGCACTTTAATCCAGTTCAACAATGGGAAAACAGAACTTTTTGGTTGAACCGGAACCCCCGTCTTGCCTCTAACACCTTGTTACCTTATTGCTCGTGAATATACAAAATTGGAGGGTAAGTTTCGCGTCCGAGTAGATTCATTCACCGCGAACAAATGAATATGATTCCCAGTGGACATTCCCAATTTTCATACCAATCGTACAAATTTTACGGATTAGCATAGAAGAGGGAGAATGCTATTCGCTGAAGGGTTGATTCTAATAAATGAAAAATAGCGGAAATTAAAATGTTTATAAATAAAATTTTGTAGCGAGAAATTTCTATTCGAATTACTATAAATCCCAATCTACGTTACTATTTAACTAAATTTCTGAATTGATTTGTTTCGGTTTATTCAACAATAACCAAGTTTCTCTCAACCCACGAAGTGAGCATTCGAAACTATCAATATCGCCTTTCTCGATGTTCGATTGCTTTTTATTTATTTCGTTGCATTTAACAGCCCGTCTTCTCTCGCTACTTTATACACAAAGGTGCGGCAACGGGACACGTTTCATGCCGATATTTCACCTCTCCCGTCTCACTAACAACTAAGATACACACAGGTGGATCACGCGACTTTTAATTCCCCCCGCGAAACTCTCGCCAGGATCGCGCGCGAGCGGGCAATATCGCGATCTCGCGCTTCCATGTGAGAAAAACAAACGATCGGCTTTATATACACATGTTACGCAATTATTTCGCAACATCGCACGCGATTATCGCGACGGCTAGTCTTTCTCTTGGAATCTCATTGTGGGCTCTATCCAGCGGAAGAGAATTCAGAATTCAGAATTTCGACACCTACTGGATCTAAATAATAAGTTACATATTAGCGAGTCTGTAAGAAAAGGAAGGGAAACAGGATGTAAATACCCTAGTAGAAATGAATCAAGTTTTACTTGATTAAATCTAGAAACTGGCCAGCAATCAAATCTAGTAACTAGGCAGTAAGCATATCCAGTAACATAATCACAATTACAATCATCACAATGATCACAATCACAATAACACTAATTATTATAATAAATAACACTAAGTTTTACTTGGTTAAGTCTAGAAACTGGCCAGCAATCAAATCTAGTAACTAGGCAGTAAACATATTCAGTAACAAAATCACAATCACTATTATCACAATTACAATAACACAATCACAATTTTGATAACCTGAAAGCTGTCAGTTTTATTCAAAGTCGCCATGTTTTTGTTGATATCTAGTTAAACTGGTCAGTTACTGGCTAAAAACTCGATTTCATTTCTAATAGGGTAAGGAAGAAAGAATTAGTAGCTAATCGAGTTTGTAACCAGTCGATTCCCATAACTTTTTTTCGCGGTGTATCGCCATTGGTTCGTTCTCGAAGCGCGGAATATGGCTCCTCTATGAGATTGGCGATTAGCGTGCAAGGTTCCTCGCGTCCTTCGCGCTCGCTCTCCGAGGGCGGAGGGGGCAGTACGCGTGGGCGAATCTTCGATCTCGCGAGGAAGGAAGGAGAGGGACCGTTTGGGAGTAACATCGCGACCCCACGGGAAACTGGGAGCGCGTATGCTCGCGTAATCTCGAATCTACTTTGTGTGTCTCTTCTGGCACGGCAGGGATGGGGGGAGGGGGGAGGGGGGGGGGATAGGTGCAGGTACACCCGCGTTGACCCGAAGGATATACGTTTCAATGATCTACGGCCGCACGTGCATCTCGCCATTGCCGCGCCAGTGGAGATCCTCCGGTATTCGAAACATTATCGGAAATATTCCGCGTTCGCTAAATCCTTTTTAAATAAAACGAGAGAGGAACGGAGAAAGAGAGAGAGAGAGAGAGAGAGAGAGTGAGACTCTCTCCTCTGGCTCTGGAATTATTCATATATCACCGCGCTCGAGTGCACCCAGACGCGATACCGAATAACGAATTCCGAGCAAAAAGTATTCGCGCCATGATACGTCTTTGAAGAAAATCTTGAGTAATTTACCCAACTGCCGTGCAGAGTAGAAGTTGGCCCCTCGCTCGATATTTTTCCTCGAACGTTCCTCTCGATGTTGCGCCTTTTCAGGATGAAAAGTTGCACGGAATGCATCAACAAGCTGCACGCGCTCGTATTGTATCGCCAACGAGATTTACATTGATCGAGTCTCGATGCGTTAACGAGCCTCGTCGCACGATGAGTTCCTCTTTCTCGGTTCGGAAATGCTCTTCCCAACATCTGTTCGATTCGTCATGGCGTGGGGAGGCTACCGATGCGCGCGATATTTCAGCCGCTCCGTACGAGACGAGTGTGTCTCTGTGAATAATTGCTGAATGTCGCTAATGAGGTACCAAGAGAGCCGATTCGTCAGCCGCCGAGTCGAATCCGTCGATACACGTTTTTCACCGTTTTGCCCGTACGAGTGTATCGTTTGGGTAGCGCTAACCGCGACTAATTCTCCACTCGCTCGTGGCATACGGCGCGCGTGCGACGAAAAATATCGCTTATGATTTATCCATTGGGAAACGATATCCCACTTCTACGAGAGATATCTTTTTAGCGACATTCGAAAGGAGATTGATCTACCGGTGAAAATACAATTGATCCGTTGTGTACTAAACGAACAGTGGAAATACCCTCTAGTAGAAATGAAATCGAGTTCTTAGCCAGTAACTGGACTTAAACTAGGAACTGGCTAGTGTACTATCGAGTAACCGTCTAGTAACTGGCCAGTTTTACTAGATATCAACAAAAACATGGCGAGTTTGAATAAAACTGACAACTTTCAGATTATCAAAATTGTGATTGTAATAATTGTGATAGTTGTGATTGTGTTATTGTGATAATTGTGATAATTGTGATTGTGATTATGTTACTGGATAAGCCTACTGCCTAGTTACTAGTTACTAGATTTGATTGCTGGCCAGTTTCTAGACTGAATCAAGTGAAACTTGATTAATTTCTACTAGGGTATCTATTTATTATGTATACTCTCGATGCTATTGAGATCCTTGAATGAAATTGTGACAATAAAAAACAACAAAAAATAATTATCTTTATTACTATTAATGAAATTGGGTTCGAATAACAAATTTTTGCGATAAGAAACGACTAAGGGAAAACAGATTCGTTTATTTGTTCAATACGATGCGAATGATCGATCTCGACAATATTCCCACGGAGTATCGGGCCGCGAATCTCGAAGGTTGCGTCGCGAAACGCTATACAAGTTCCGGACGCGCTAGGACTACCAGGGGGTATATACGCGCGAGAGAGCGCGCTCGCTCGAACCGCCTGAAATTCAATATCCATCCCTCTCGCACGCGATTTTCGCGATAAATCGACTGCCCACGGGCCACTTGGCGCGGCCGCCCACTCGCGAATCGGGCATATTTAATTACAGAAAATCGCTCGGCCTTCTCGTGCGTACGTACGGTCCCTCCCTCTTTCTCGGCTCGACCTCCTCTTCCTCCTTGAGCGAGAGAGATCACTTACCTCGGGTCTCGTGAACGAATCGCGGCTGTAATATCGACACTCTGGCGCGCCTGCGCCGTCGAATAAAATCAGCCAGTTTTATTGCCAGAATCAAATTCCGAAATTAATTTAATCGCACCGTGTCTATACCCTACGAGAAAAGGCTCCGGGCACACTCGACGATTCTTACTAGCTGTTGACTGTTGTTAAGAATTTCAATATTCTGAATATAATTATGTCGAATAATTCTGTTCAACGAGCAATACGAGAGAACGAATGAAACATTATTATTGATTTTTATTCGAATAGAAAAATCGATCGGATATAAGTACAACGTTGTCACTGTAGTCGATATATGCGAGAATCGTTCGACGACAGAAAGTAACGAGCAGTTTCGTTACCGATGAGGACTCCTCCCTCTCTCTTATTCTCCATTCGAACGTACGTACGTACGCATTTAATAGATGACAACTATAAACTACCGCGCGAGAGCATAACACGGAACCACACGGCGAATATCGTTCCGCACGATTGAACCTCCGTTGTAAGACCGCCCTTTACCCCTGTAGCTGTCTCTCTCCATTCCACCATTTATTTTTTTCCCAATTCGATCCCTCACGAGAACTCGGAGTCTCTCGCTCGACGATATCGAGCGTAATTGTGAGACTTTGCCACCCCGATAACCGATTCTCGATTTGCCGCTCGTGTCGAATCGCCGAAGGACGAGACTGCTGAATATATTAAACTCTGTAAAATTCTCGCTGCGCGGATTCGCCGTGAATTCTGGTTACGAGATTCCGAGCGATGACTCGATCATTTCTACGCACATTGCAGGTACACAAAAATCAGCTGCCTGCTCGAGCAACCCCCCACAGGGTGCAATCGGCTAGTCCATTCAATCCGACGCGAGTTTCTTCAAACTGTGCCCCCACTTCTCGCTCGCACGGTAAACCACAAGAGCCACAAATCTAACCGCTCGCGCCGATAGCTCCGCGTCGACGCGTATCGCGCGATAAATCTGTTCGGCTAAATGCCTCGTACGCGTTCTCAAAAGAGAGAGAGAGAGAGAGAGAGAGAGCGTGGTGGAAGGAGAGAAAGAGAAAGAAAAAATAGTAAAATAAATAAATTGAATAGAGTCACGGGCCGTCGAGCAAGCTGAATGCGATCGCTTACCGCAGGCCTTGATCCGTTTGTCAAAATATTTGGGGGAGTGGACCCGCACACTCGTTTATTATCGCGAATGCGGACACATTACAAGCGCGCGAATACAGCGGCAGTTTCGACTCTTCACGCTCGGCTGGCCACGAAATACCGAGCGGACCAATCGGACGACCCGATAACGCGATCGAGGGTGGTTTTTCATTCCCCTCGTACAATGAAAGCTGCACGGTCAATAGCTCGATAGTTCGAGATATCGAACGAGAATGATCACGCGCTGGACGCTCGCTTTCGGAGAAATCCAACCAGTTTCAGTTTGAATGCTCGATTATGGTCAGAGTGCGGTCGTAAAATCCGACCACGGGATCGATTTTGATCCTGAATTGTGTTGTTCGTTGGATAAGAAAGTTTCGAGTGGTGTAAATTTCTTCGTAACACAATTAATCACAAAAATATGATAGAGTTGGAATAACGATACACGCAGAGAACAGTTTCTCTGTGCTTCGCCTTTGCATCCCTACGTCAAACAAGAATTTTTCCAATCGAAGCGCGCTTCGATTTATTGGTAGAGCCATATCATTCGCCGTTTTACTGCGTTCCGTTTGCCAACCACGCGATACACTATTTAGTGGTTTTATCGGTTCATGATTCTTTCGCTGCTGAGTCGAAGCTTGTAAATCATAACCTCTGTATACATCAGCTTTGTAGTTAAATAAAAAGTGTATCGTCATCGATGATATCTCTCGCACTGTAACCAGAGAACGAGAGTCGGACCATAATTTTTTAATCGGCGAGTACCGATCCTTACGACCAGCTATATCGAACTTTTATGATCGTCCTTTGCACGAGACGCGTGATCCGTTCAATGGAACATCCATCTGAAGTTGCCTCAGATCGTTTCGTTTTATGCCCACGGAAATAATAAAAACGACTGAGCGCGCACTCTGGAGACAAGTTGAGGCGCTTTTAACGACGGCTCCGGGTCGAATTGTCTCGTCCCGTATCGCTTAAATCCACCATCGTGAAACGCATTTTCGAAATGTTTCTTTGATAGTGGGATAGCTATTTTTGCGAACCAAATTTATCACTCTGTTATATTTAGAGTTTCAGTCATTCTCAAGAAAAGTTTTACTGGTTTTGTTTACATACTCAGATCAATGACTCTTCTCGTAAAACTAATCATCGATATCACACATGGTGGAAGAAAAAACCATTTAATTTGATGATATTAAAATTTTTATTCGTTATTAACAACGTTAATTAAATAATGATTAACATTATCATAATTATCAGTACGTTATTATTAATAATTTTCGTAACAAGCAGGTCATGGATCGGCGTAAAATTTGAGCTAGCCCGAGTTAGAAAAGTTGGAGTGACCGCGAACCGGAATCGTATCATCTTGTACAGACCCAGAGAAAAGTGTGCTCGAAAGAGAAGATAAAAAAAGGTGAGGATCGCTAACGGGAACGCACCTCGATGTGTGTGCGAGTTAGAATACTATACGAGCGCTCGCATCACGATTGTTTTTGCTCCGGTGCGATTAGAAGCGTTTCTAATCCCATATACATATATAAAAAAACACTCGACGACTGGTCGTGAATAGAGATCGAAATCTCATACGGCAGCTCGAGCACTTTGAACCTAATATTTTGGACTGGAATATTTTATTCTACTGTTTCGTAATTTTCACGGTACGGTAATGCGTTTTCCATACCAATAACATTCTATTGTTTTTCGATTTTAAGTAATCATGGGAATATGTTTATATTTTACAAATTTCTAAAATTGAATAAATTTACACATTTAAAACATTTTTTAAATAAACAGACTTTTGTTGATTTTAGATTTTTTATGATACATTTTACTAGGCTTTGAAGAGACAAAGAGAGTGGGCACAACAGGTACTGACAACTATTGATGGGAATACGACGAGTTCGCTGAGAATGGTTTGCCGATTTACTCAAAGCGTGAAACAACCCGGTAGCTTGGTAGGTGTCCTCCTACCTGATAGAAATGTAGAAGCGTCCGCACTCGTTTGACATAGGCGCGTGGTTGTCTTACTATTTTAATATTAGCCCTATTCTAAAACTGGATACTTCTAGAAGCAGTTTAGTCTCTTTTCTCAATGCTTTAACCCTTCGATGTCTTCTTTCTGAAAGAAAAGTCAATTCGACATAGCGTATTCTCTCAAAGAGTTAGAGGAACGTGTCGTAAAATATCTCCCGCCGTTATCACGGTTTAACAGGCTTAGACTCAAGGACAATCTTAAATGGGTCAGCGGGTCAAATTAAAAACAGGAAGGTTTATTACTAGCAATTTACGTAAAGGGTGAAATTACCCTTAGAAACAGGACTCGAAAAATATTAAAAACTTGCGTCAAACAGAACGTCCAATATTGAAAAACTGCGAAATTCAATTACACGTACAGCGCAGTTACATGTACGAAATAGTCGTTCGAAACGAAATGTCCGTGTCATGGTCACGACCAGATGAATAGTTTAGCCGTCCTAGTAGGGTGCGGTCACCCACAACGAATACCGTCGAGGGTGTAGAGACTCGCCGCAGATCGGCTTCCCTCGAACGGTCCTTTACGAGCTTTTAAGGAGTTGACCTGCTCTTCATAAAGGGTTAAACACGGCCTGGTTCCGGTAGTTGCATAAAGTACGGTAAATCCTTCGACACAGTTGACTTCTCAAACTTTCTAACGGTAAAATTTCCATGCTGACATCACTTGACGAGAAAGTTGAGATTTTCGCAGTGAGAAGGCGCGTTCCAGGAACGAGCCAACGTGTCACCGGTTACAGTCGTGGCCCGATATCGCCGAGAGGTGAAAAATCGGCGCGAGGGTTCGCGACCGCAACGTCCGGCTGACGAGTCCCATTTCACGTTCTCCGTGGTAAAAAAGAAAAAAAAAACGTGCGTCTCGGTACCTCGAGGGAGCGCGACGCGGCACGACCGCAGGCATCCGTAAAAATCGGTATGCACAATTCGTAATGTCTCAGGGAGCTGCGAGCGTAGAGGTTAATGCGTGCGCGTACGAGGTGGCCAACTCCTAACCGGGGACAGAATAAAGACGCTCGTGTTGTACGCGAGATAACGAAAAAAAAAAAAGCCAACACTCGGAGGTTCCGGAAGGTCGTAACTTGCGGCGGGGAGCAACGGTAAAACGGATAGCGCGGAGGACGTGAGTGCGGGGAATCTGATTTTCTCGGGGTGAACCAGAAGAGCGAGGAAAAAAGCGGAGGTGACCAATCCGTTCCATTTTCGAACGACGAGCAATTATCTAATCTCTCCTCGCGTTCGAATTAACGTTCCATCCATCCGAGAATTACTATCGCTCGTTTCTTCCGTTCCCGAATCTTCCCTCTCTATCGCACGATTTATCGATGGACTAAAAGCTAGAAATTCTTCCTCGATGAACGAATTGAGTTACTCGGGCTTAATAAATAAGAGCACTGTGTCCGCGTACCTGAGAGGGAATTGTGGATTCCAAAGTAACGACACTCGGGGAGACGATATCGTAATCGAGAAAGAAACGCTTAAATCACGTGTCTTTTGGAAGGTAATTTCGTTCTTCGTTTGGAAACGCGGTATCTGCTTGGGTAAGATCCAAATGTAACGAGTTCCGTCAACATCAACTGTGTTTCGTGCCGTTTTTCCAAAGTGACTGCGATATCGAGAATAACACGATTCTCTACTCGGCTCGACCGGAGACCGTGATCCGGTCGGCGCAGTCGGTGAATCGCGCAATTACGATATCCGAAATCGCATCGAGTCTCTATCGCGACGACTAAAACGTTTCTTCTTCGGAGCGGCATTTACAGTCGTCCCATAACAATTAGGAATATTGGTATACTTCCGTGGCACGAAAATTCTCATCGAGATCGGCAATTTTTAATTTCGAACAAAGTTGAGATCCCCGATATCTTATCGAATTTTTGTGAAGTGTATTTTAATTCGTTTGTGATGTTGACTCCTCCAATAAGAGGCTTTCTTATCCTCCTATCCGAGCGCGCGTAAGATACTCAGGTTACCAAAGTATTATTGATTTCTCATTTTTTTTTTTCAGACCTATTTTCTTTAATCAATTTCCTAAATTTTGAAACATTATCTCGATCACTGCCTACTAGATCTTCGAAATGTTCTACTTGGAACGAGAACCCATATGAATGATAGTTGTCTTCTGTTTTGCTTCGGCAGTTATATCGTCATATTGGACAAAAGAGGTCCTTGGGTTCAATAATCGCTAACAACCGTAAAATTCTTCGATACTTCTCAACACTTGAAAAGAGGTTTGAATGTTAAATTGCTCGTCAGGATTGCTTGGTTGACTATGGTAATTTTTTGAGGAATACACAAAACAAATTATTTTTGGACGACTGCCCAGATAATTTGCGATATCTGGTTCAGATTAAAACTCGGACCTCCTACGCTGTCACAACGGGAATCGGCCGGTTTCGTTACGGTCAATTCATGGATTAACGAGAATCGTGCGCGTCGCGGCTAATCAGATTGCTGGTTGAAGTCCGAAAGATGAGATTTCAACGACGATACTCTTGGAAGAGAGAAAGAGGTCTTTTTCTTTCTTTCGGCCGGTGCTTGCGCCGCCACCACCTATACACATACCCACCGCTAAAAGGATAACATCGCTTTCCGAGGATTATGCGCTTTGGGATAAAATCTGACCATCCAGAACCGTCAACGGGCGATGCACTTCTCTCGCTCGCGTAAGCACGAGCTGAATCATGGAAGAACGAAACGGCCGTCTATATCGTTTCGATTGCCATCGGATTTTGTGGATTTCGAGCGCAAAGTGTCGCGTTGATTCTTCGATGCACAATATGTCTCCAAGTGAAATAAAAAATTTCTTTTACGTACAGAAAACCCGTTCCGGTGTCGGGAAAAGTTTCACTTCGCGGCTCGGAACGCTTCGAATTTCCACTTTGTGCGGCTCGCGTCGTCTCGTCGCGGTGAGAGGCTCCGATAAGGCGAAAACGTCGAAGGCGGATAAAGCGCCACGGAATCTCGATATTGTTATTTATACGCGATAATTCACTCGCCATATGCCAGGTTTCGCGGCTACGGCGCGTTATTATTTCGTTACCCGCTATCTTTACATTTCATAAATATCGCTTTAATACGTCCGCAATTCACTTTGTGAGGATTTCCCTCGCGCGAGAGGGGGGCGTGCGCGGGACATTTAGTTGTCAAACGTAAATTGGACGAAGACAAATTACGCTTGGCGAGGCGCAGCGCGCGCGTCGAGTTTTC
>NCVS01000035.1:435591-451143 GCA_003055095.1 Goniozus legneri
CCCGCGCATCCTTTTTTCCATCACGGGAGAGCCGTGCCGTGGCACGGGTTAACGAAGTGGTTCGCGCGGAGAATTCTCTCCTCGACAGTCGTAAATTTTCCGGCATTATATCTCTCTATGGCTACCGATCGCCTAAACGCACCCATGCCTCCCGACTGCCATCTGTAACGGTACACTGGATATAAGCTCCACGACGAATATGATTTTCGCAACCTGAACGGAACATAGGAGCAGGTGAATGGTGTTTTCAGGAAGAGGATTTCGAAACCAGAATTCCCATAGCTGCAGTCGAATGTGTTGTAGCGGTTATCTCGCCAGTGATATACGAAATTTAAATTAATAGTATTATTTTTAGCGAGAACTTGTCGTAGGTTTAGTCCAAACCTATCGCTGACCAATAGAATCTACTAACAATGGGAGACGTATAGAAGTATCATCTATCAAAAAAAGAGAAACGTCGAGTACCCGGGGGGTTTGCGCTGCTGGACTCGTTGTTCCATTTTCATTTTTCTCGTCTGCACCCATAGTTCGTATTCTGGAGTGCTCCACCCCTTTCGTGGACTCCTATTGCGAGCGCTGTTCCGTATTGCGGTAGTAGCTCACGTCTCTAACCGAGTCGCTGCAACGGATTATCCTAATTCAGATAAATAAACCGGTGAAAATTGTCCTTCCGTAAGGATAGCCCCACCACAATGGAGACTCTTCTCTTCCGTGCTCGGAACCCTCATCTCGGCGCGGGTGACCGAACGTGCCATTCTTTCATCCCATTTTCCCATTTCACCTGAAACTGCGTCAATTGAGAAGTGCTCCGCCTCCTGCCTTTGGTCATTATTTCAATATTATCTGTCTTCACAGCGTTTCATGGCGAAGACAATGAAAGTTTCGCATTTTTTCTTCTGCAGAGCGGGAAGAATCGTATTTTCAACTCTTTGGGTCTCGCATTTAATGCACCTCAAAGGGTTGGGGGCGAAAAGTAATTCCCTTGAACAGTGAGGGGCAAGGACTCCAGTATTGTGCCGAAAGTTTTTCTTTCTTACAAAAAAGGCTGGGATCGGAAAAAATAGTAGCTGTGTGCAATTTTGTTTCCGTTTCAGAATAGAAGCTCTACCCGGGAAAATATTTCAACTTCTGTCGTATCGAGTTCACTCATTTTCAGATTGATTCGATGAAAGAGGAACTTACGTGAGAACGTAAATTTTGAGAAGAAGAGATGGATGACCTGTATCGTACGAAGCGCGACATGGATTCTTGTTCGCGCGACAATACGAATTCACGGTTGCTCAAAGAATATGTTACCGACTGCCTTTTGATGGATTTCTGGATCGATCTACATTTTTTTTCATTTGTTACGCAAGAAAATCTTTAAAACTTCAACAAGTCTCATTTATCTACAAATTAAAAATGAACACGAAAAATATTGCTGTTCCTATTTTCAATTTACATCGAATGATTGTCATTTTAACCATAGGTGAGGTACAAATTTGAAAGACTACTTTTATGTACAACAGATGCAGCTGTTCGCATTAAGAAAAAAACTTCACGGTGTTTCATCGTAGCCGTGTAACGAAATTCTTATGCCGCGATCGTAATCACTTCTAAGCGGCTCTAACGTAGCACGTTGCAGCTTAAATGGCTGTTAAATGGAAAATTATCGGTGACCTGAACGCGTTGACACTGTCAAACGTTGTCACGAGGCACGCGGAAGACGGATAGCGGCTTGATCGAGAATCGATTGAGATCGATAAAGCCGCTGTCGTCTACAAGCGAGTCCGGCTTTCAACGACGTCTCGCACTACTCGTCGACGTGTCTTGCCAACTTTATTTAACTTTCAGCTAACGCAAATCCATTATAAAATGTCAATTTCTAGAAATATTAATCTTTGATCAAATCGTTTTCATAATGCGAAATTTCAATCCTGTCGGTATAAAATAGTTAGACGATTTTCATAATACCTACCAAAATATTCTTTTGATTTATTAGATTATTCATTTCTAAAATGTTTCTTTCTTAAGCATACCATAGCTCATCGAGTCTAATAGTTCTGAATAAATATTTGTTAAAAATAATTAATAACTGTACTTAAAAAAAACCCCCGAACAAAGGGTGCAAAACGGTACATTGAAGAGGGGAAATGAAAGTGGAAAAGAGAGGGGAGAAGAAGGGGAAGTCTCGGCGATAGGGGTGGGGGCTTGACCTAACTCCAACCCCTAAAGAGGTCGTAACATTTTCGGAATGGCGACCAATCCCGTTCAAGGTTGACACCCCTGAGTAGCGATAAAGGCCAAGCAATGAGGAAATGTAACCGAAAACAATGGCGCTGGGGGAGTAGAAAAAATCTTTTATACACTTCTACATTCATCCTCGCGCCAACACGGATTTTTCCAACGCGACTTTCTCTTCTGCAATATGAACGGTAGGTTTGTTTTACCGTCGTCACGTATGCTTGCGGTGTCGGACTGGCGGTTAGCGCGTGTCCGGTTCGTGCTCGCTGCTACCGTACCAGATGATCCTGGATAAGCCCGAGGCAAAAATACTGAAAGATTAACAAACCATTCAAGTACACTCGAATACCTGATTTGGACAACAGAATTTCCTTAACTGTAATATCCATTCAATATAGCACTGGCGAGTCCCTTGTCCCAATACAATTCGAAGGCGAAAAATGACGAAGGATTGTTACCCGAGGTTTCTTTCGATTTAATCGAAAGAGGCTTACGTACTTTCGGCAATATCCTGTCGATTCTAACATAAGTCAAACGAGCAATTTTATACTAAAAGTGTAAAATTCTCTTCGAAGTTCGGAGAAGTATCTTAGTAAGTATTAGCAGTTGGTTACACTTCTATCCAAGCACTTAATAAAGATCAACTTTTAACCCTTAGAGGACGGGAAATTTTCCTCAGTAATCGACCCCTTTTTTTATGCAAAATTATGTCATAAATATGTCAGGTATGACCAAACAAACCGCCAATGTCGTGGGTGGTCGAAATATCGACCATTTCTTCCTGAAAGGTAATATTCCTATGTTTTTTGGTGTGCTGAACATTGGTGTCCTTGACATTGAAAATGCATCTTTGTAGTTTGAATTCCATTCCTCACTCTACTGCATCGTAGTATTTGTGAAAGTATTTCTGATTAATTTTTTTTTTGTATATATGTAAATATTATATATACACACACACACACATATATATATATATATATATATATATATATATATTTAGCCTAATACACATTGTAACAGTTGTGAACTGTAGGTGGTTGAAATAGCGACCACCCCCGTCCTCTAAAGGTTAAACTCCTTCGAGTGGTTCAAAGATTACCCGTTTGGAAAAATATATTTAAAGGATAATCACCGCCGAAGCGCGGGGAGAGGAAGCCCGGCTACCGTGAGCTTCCTGAGTAGCCGTTGTCGAGATAGCGATCCTCGGGGACGCGAGAAACAATGCCATAAACTTTCATAGGTTTTCGAGGGCTCATAGACACGGGCGCTAAACGCGAACGATTAGCGGCAATCTGTGTCGAGGGACGATGCGAGCATCCGCGGCTTTCGTCGATTCTCCGCCATTCTCCTCGTCGCTTTCCCCGTCTCCCGTTCGCCGTAAAAGCCGCGATAAACTCGATACACGCATAACGATAGCGATCGACTTGGACGCGTGGGAAAAACCGGCGACGATCGGCGATATCGCGCTAGGCGACGCAGAACGGGGATTCGGAATAGCCGCCACCCCCTCGAATACGATAAATCGCGGCGGGTCGCGTGTGGTCGCGATGTATACGTTCGTGCCGGGCCGGCTTCTATATACGCGCGGAGAACGCACGAGCCCGTTGTAAAACGAGCGCGTATAGAGCCGCGAGACCACCAAGGAAGCTACGCGAGGCTCCCTCTTATTTTTCGAGTGCTTATGCTGCTCCTGCTTTTTCCATTTTTTTTCTTCTTCTTCTTTTTCTCCGACGGCTCCAGTGAGTTTTTTTTTTCGGTAGCACGGTTAACGTCGTGTCACTCTCGTTCCACCGGTCACAATAGAATATTCAAATTTTTTTTCGCTCCTCACGGCGTTTTCTTTGATCTCGCTCAGCCGATCCTGTTTACGGTGGAAAATTTGAAGCGATAGCTGAATATTTCGAGTGTTATTTTCAACTATTCAGATTTTTCGGTTGTTGTATGCATAGGGAGTTTTTTTTTTTTTGAAAATTTGATATCGAGAAGAGGGGTAAATAGTAACAGGGAATTGCATACAAGGAAGTTTCGAATTTCTTTATTTGCAATGTTACTTGGAATTATTTGTCAGTAGTGTATCAAGAAGAAATGAAGACAGTTATCAAGAGAGTTGAACTCGAAAGCGTGCTAGCAAAGCAATAAGGCATATAAGCGATCACGGGCGAAATAAATCGAATTAACTGTACTCAAATCATGGGAAAAGCGATTTGTTCTGTTTTTTCCCCTATTTATCGGTACGCCAATCGGACTGCAAGTTTTGGACCCCCGACAGTGAGAAATGAAAAAAACCGCGATAATCGTGAAACGTGGCAAGAGTGGATCTGGAGAAGAGAGAGATAAAAAAAAAACAGCGGCAAAGATCGGTATAGTTCAGTGGAGTGGCACTCGAGGGGTTACCGTGGAGGATGAAAAAGGACAATCGCTCGTCAAGCTGCCGTCAAAACATCCCCGAAGATCCGTGCCGAATTGAATTCTCCCAGCCTCGAACACGCAACGTTGTTGGTGAGAGATCCAGTGACGGAACACGCAGTGGTTAATCCTATAGCCATCATCGTCAAATTTTATTTTATTAAATTTATAAAATAAAACGAACATACCACAATCTCATATTGATTTTATTATTCAATAGTCGTGTAGCTTTTCAATACTTGAAAAATTTTTTAGAGGAATTTTTTGTATCGTCTATTGTTTAAAATTTTGTCTCGAAAGTTGGACGTAGCTTTCGAAACTGTATAAAAAAATGTTTGGCTCCGATAAGGGCCAATTTCTCAAATAAAAAAGATAGCTACAGGGAATTTCGTTCGATTATTGCGTCACTGGAACAGCAAATTCGGCAATGTGTGCGACCGCAAGCAAACGAGTAGCGATAGGGGGCGCCAATGGCGCATTCAAGATCGGACAGACTGTCATTTGTCAAGTCTTTCACGGTCTCTAATGACACGCACTGCTTTTGGACGCCTTCGTGTGTCATGCCAGCCGGGCACCTGGCACTGCCTCGTATTATTATTCCGGCGTATGTGTACGCGAACGCATCCTCTACCCCCCTTGACTCCCTCTTTTCTCCGTCGCGTCAGAGACTCCCCGAAGAATACTCGTGCCTTATAACTCGCGACGGTTGAATTCGATTTGTTAGGATTAACGGAAGGAAGCTCCGATAGACCCCAACTTGCCGGAAATTGCGTGCCTCTCTCGTCTCGTTCTCCTTCGGTGAGAAAAAATTCGTCCTTTCACATTTCACTTTCTATACGGGAGAGAGAAAAAAAAGGACGAGCTATTCCTCCGTTCGTTATGAGCGCGATTCTTTTAATAACATAGATATATTTTTACTCTCCGAAATTTACGACGAGAAAATGAAAAATCATTATTGGAGGCAATTCTCGAAACAAAATTTTAACAGTGGCATACTTCTCTCTCTCCCTCCCTCTCTCGTTCTTTTTATACTTCGCTTATTTAAATTTCATCTCTCCCACTTTCTTTCGCTCGCTCTCGCAGTCGTGGCATGATTTAAACTCATTGGGTGCCATATCCACTGCGCTTAAAGTCCAAAGAGCGCGAGCGTAAACGACAACGACTTCTCGATCGTGCGCGTTCGTTTTGTGCCGACTCGGTGGTACACACCCACTAGAACTGGTAGCGACTCTCGCGCGATCCCACGATATTGGTCTTACATTGAGATTTTATCCAACGCGCGTGTCGTAAAAGACAGACACATTACAGACAAATAGCAATGGATACTAATTTCGTATTGAAGCTCCCACTGTGACAGCTGATTTCTTTTCTACAATTTTTTTATATCTATATAATGTTAATTCTATTAGTTTCTCTCCTGTGGAAAATAACACGAATTGGTTACTGTAATAACAAAGTTTTATTTAATATTTACATAAATTATAATCTTATTGGTAATTACAAGTATTGTTTCTACCTGTAATAACAAAGAAACAACATTCAATGTTATTATTCGCACTGTCTATGTATTCACAACTAACTTTATATAGCTTCGTCAACAGTTCTCACACTTTGTGTCCTTGTCAACACAAATCTACTGCTCTACTCATCTGTGATCATACTAGTAGGAACCTTTATTATCGGCCTAATCCCGTGTACAAAGTGTAACGTGTAAGGATATTTCCTTACATCTATATGTTTCACGTAGAGTACGATACGAACAACTTCTGTTCGACAAAATATTAACTAGATCCAAACTACTTTTTTTCAGACACAATCGAAGAAAAAAAACCTATTGAAGGAACGAGGAGTCGATGGCAGTCGACTCTTCGGAACACCATAAACCCCATGATGTCCACTTTTGAGTTAAAAACGAGTGCCGCGTGCCCGCCGTGTGTGTCATATTTGACGTAAACGAATGGAGTCGAATGCCGAGGAAGAACCGCATCCAGAATAAAAGTAGATCGTATGGACGCATACCGCGGGCTTCCTGTTATAACGGCTCGAGGATTAAACGAGGGTCGTTCATCAGCCAACGCGGGAGTTGAACAATGGTGCGGAACGGCGGATCGCTCGCTTTACAAGCGTATAAAATACATTCGTATGGCTCGTAAGATATACGAAAGGTTTACGTACACGGTGTCTCGGAAATACTCGCTCAAACTAGAACTGCTTGAATTTATATTTTTGCGACAAGAATTCGCGATTATTCGTTATTTGTTATCGATTTTCGTTATTATTCGATTCTCCTTTTTGCGCGTTGCCAAGGGTAGCCGGCAATTCCAGCTTCCATTCCGTAATCGTCGAGCTTTTATTCGCCGAATCGAGCAGTCCAAGACTGTCCAGATTCCACTAGATTCTTTTTCTGCTCTCCCCCTTACCATTCTCGTTCCCTTTTTCCCCGCTCCCGAGCAGAAATTTATCACTCCCCGCTAAACGCGAACGCTCACCCGCGCGGCCTTGAGAAGGAGACAAGAGATTTATCATCGCGGGTTTCATACACGCGGCGCGGCGAACGCAACAACCTGCGAGCTCGTGTAACTCGAGGAACGACACGCACGCCCCCGTATTGTACGCACGCGTTGAATTATCGTGCTCGCGCTCGCGAACGCTAATATCGCGCGCTCGTAAGGGATTCAGCGTGGCTTTTTTTCACCTCGCGCTCCCGGGGAATTACGAGCGACACAATGAGCGCGTCGCGACGATCGGGGCGCGACGGGCGAGCTAAACGCTCGGTATGCAGATCAGCAGCTCGTGTTTTACATCTTGTATTTATTTTTATGAATCTGTCTTATCCGGGTAACTCTCGTTAGAATTCGATGTGGAAAATGTTGGTTCAAAGACAACGTATTATGAAAAAATAGACGACAGAAAGAGAATGACTGCAAGATCGATAGCAAATCGATAACGGAACGAGAATGGGAAACGATGGCGAGAGGGTAAAGCGAGACTCGAAGTTGACCGCCCGCACGTCTCGCGAAGCAAACAAGTTGTTCGTTACACATCGGCGGGATTCCCGCGCACAACGTTCTCGCACGGAGCTTCGTGGTCCATCGCGCGCTGTTTCGCCCATAAAATCAGAAGTTATGGTTATTTAAAAACTTATTGGCCCGCCCATGCACTGCGGTTTACACGAGGGGGAGGCCTCGGACGCGCCGTGACCGGCCAAGATAAATCAAAGGATATTAAGACCGCTCCCCCTTCTATCCTCCTTCCTTTTTCCTCTTTACCCTTATTACCCCAGCACCGTCAACCTTCTCCGTTATGCTTTTCCCTACGCTCCTCGGTCGATTGAACTACCTTATCGGGGCGACAAAATTTGTCGTACCTCTCCTAAAAATAT
This sequence comes from Goniozus legneri, assembly GCA_003055095.1. Taxonomy (NCBI): domain Eukaryota; kingdom Metazoa; phylum Arthropoda; class Insecta; order Hymenoptera; family Bethylidae; genus Goniozus; species Goniozus legneri. Next base: position 443,603 of record NCVS01000035.1, read on the forward strand.
TTGAACGTCCCCTCGGAGATGCCGCAATATTTGTGAACTGGAAAAAAAAAAATTTAGTGCGGTCTATTTTATATTTCCGACGCGCAACTGGGCAAATATCGCGGACCAAATTTTTTGCCCTTTCCGCAGGTAAGACAAACACAAACGACATTCGCGAGTACTGGCTTCCTTATCTCGTGAACGCGCAATATTGGGTAAAGGACGTTTTACGTCGTCGACCCGAGGCGCATTATTCGGAGCTCTGACGTTCTTAATCCGGTCCCAGGGTTTTTTCATTCGTGGTGACCGCGTGGTTCAAAGGCCCCGGAGTCGTAAAACTATCCGCGGAAATTGCTCGTATAATAAGAAATCGTCCCTTTTGTGAATGGCAAAACCGGGAGAGAGTGAGTGAGAGAGAGAGAGAGAGAGAGAGAGAGAGAGAGAGAGAGTAATTTGCTACTACCGTATCCCACCCCCTCGCGGGGAGCTTTTGATAAACGAATATCGCCACGGAGAGTCCTTTCTAATCCAACGATTCGCGATTTCTTTTAATGCAACCGAGTCGTATACGGAGCCATTCGGCGACGATTTAACGCGCCGCATTTTTGCCCCTCGAATCGGATCTAACACCGTGCCGTAAATTACATCGCCTACAATCGTACAATAATCGATTTTGCGAATCGAATTCGCAACGAATATTCAATATTAAACGCGAACATAAATTAGATACTTGGAAAATAAGAGTAATGAATAAATATATTTCATTTTGGGATGACAAGATATTAACCCGCTAAATGTGGCCGCGGCGTCGAAAAGAATAGACGGGATACATCGTGATAGTACCTTCGAAAGTTGATTTAGATCTCAGGCTACAATAATTATGCACGCGATCGGGAATATTGGCGAGAGGAGACGTGGATAAAGAGCGCTCGCGCCGACTAGCGGCCAAGTGCCGAGCGGGAATGCCGTTTAAGGCTTTTATAACGTGCGAGTAGACAAGGGGGCCCACCGAACGCTTTTAAAGCCGCTAACGCAAAACCGAAAGGAATTATTAATGAGTGCATCTCAATCCGGCAATTTTTCCACGTCGCTGCGGGTAATGCACGAGCCGCGGGGGGCGAGAGCTCGGCTATATTGGCCGATCAATCAAAATGAAACCGGCGGAGAGCTGGCGGGTGCTCGTGAGCTTCTTTTCCGACGCCAACTTGGAAACGAGAGGGCTATGCGCGTACGCGAACGGACCGAGAGGGCCAATTTCTCGCTCGTACGCTCAACTGACACGTTCGTTTCTTCGAGGATCAAGGACACCGCCCTGTTCGAGGAAGCGATCCAACGTCGTGGTATTGCCGTTCCTCTAAATTTCAGTTGAGAAAACTTTTTCAGTCCACTGACTCGGTTCGAATCTTGTGAGATAACTGAAAATAACTTTTTTCGATATTTAAATCAATAGAATGAAACTTTATATTATTTCCATTTCACAAAAACATATTTTTCACACTGGACAATATCTGGGAACCGTTAGACGTCTGTTGGAAGAAAGAAACGTTTAATAATCGATTACCTACAACATAACACAGGCTAATAGGAGGGGTATCGCGTACGAGCCATTAACGCGACATTATACATTCACCATATAAAATAGTGTTACCAGGAATGAAAGCCCTGCGTCACACGATAATTACATGCTACCTATTTCAGAACCGTCGTCCACTGTTTTAAGAAATATCAGATTGAAATAGCGGCATGAAAAAAAAAATCCACTTAACGCCGAACAAATCAATCAGAACTACATCGAAATGTTGGCACAACAAATTATTCGGTAGAACGAATAATAATTTTGACGGTTGGAGACAGTGACGAGGTAAAGGGTTGTAATGAATGAAACGGCACGCGAAATCGAACCAACACACTCGATCGGGGGTAAACTCGAAAAAAAGTTCGACATAACGACAGAAGCGCGTCCCCGTGAAAAAAGACCTACCTGCGCGGCCAGCCACGCCCGCGAGAGAGCTCGAGGGTATGAACGTGTGTGCGTGTGTGAAAGTATATGTACCCCCGGCGAAATGGACCCATTGTGGAGCCAGTCAAAACGTTTGTCGCTCGACGAATGCAAAAGCGGCTCTCCTCGTTCTTTCTCCCCCACCCTTCTTCGCTTTCTTCCCTCTTTCTCTCTTCCTCCCTTTCTTCTTTTTTTACCATTTCTTTCACCGTAGGTATCATTGGGAACGAAATGCACGAACCGTGACGAAGAAATTGAGGCAGGAATCACGGTGAGCGACACGAAACGCGTCAACCGCGTTTTACGCCAAAACACGCTCCTCTCGCGTCATCCGTCATATTTTAACCCTAATACGATCCGTGAAAGGAAACTGTCACGATCGAAGAAAGAACTCGACGAATCCGGATTTTCAGAATTTAGAGCTGGATCTATTGATGTCTCGAGAAGAGATTCCTTTGGGTGCTGATCAGATTATTTTATTACCGATTACGAAATAATACGATGTAAAGAAATGAAATATTGGGCAGATAGTTGCAGAGTAAAATCAGAATATTCAACAAAATATTTACTCGTGAAAATTCTTGTGAGATAAATAAGAATATTTTTGTATTCCTGTTTCTCTCGTTGTTCGAGATTGAGTTTTCGAGAGACACGTTATAGACAGAATGGCGAGAAACCAGAATGACCTTTAGCGCCTCGTGGTCTGGGATAATTGCGGGTTCTGATCCATATAGGACTGAATTGGGCTCACGATACCTACATCTCTAATTTTCGTGGTTCGTACCTCTTCCCTTCCCAAGAGTCTCAAACGGGTTTCTAATGGCACCCAGAACAGGTCGGCATACGAGATGATACCGGATGTACAAATTGTATAAAAGATTCTAAGCTAGATGCAATATAAACCCAGCCGTTTATTCGACGGATAATTACGAAGTATAAGAGATAATGCGGTCACGAAAAACGGATGCGGGATGAAGGAAAAAGAAAAAAAAAAATAGAAAACGAGTTTCTGTTAAAAAATGGACCATGAGAAATACTCCTAGAAAAATAGAACGTGAAACAGCTGCATTGCCTATCGAGCGCTAATTACATCGAACTAAAGCAATCAGCCTATATTATTTCAAAGAAAAGGAATAATGACTCGTGTAAAATTAATACAGTTTCTCCCCTGTAACGATAAAAGCAGTAAAATCGTATATTTATGTCGGTGGGAACTACGTAATCCGGCTCGTATTCAATCCGAGTCCATTCAATGTGAACTAGTAAACTCGTTCGCGTGCGCGAAAGTAACTCCGGGAACCGCGGCGAGAGTACCGGGGGAGTCGTAAGGCACCGAGGGTATCGAATAACATCGGCCAATGAAATTGTACGTAAGAGTATACGACGGAATCGTAACGCTCACTGGGCACCGCGTGTGACTTTCCCGTGTGTATAAGTTTCGCGCCTTTTAAATCGCGCCGAGTGAAATTAAATACTTTTCCGCGCCATTGGCCGAGGTCGCCGAGCCGGAGCGGACCTGTGCTGGAAATCAGTCGGCGATTTAAATCAGGAACGCGGACGTTTTTTCACTCCAACAACGGAAAATGACGTTTAGGTCGAAACGGAGCACGCCCCCGTCGAGTTTAACGAGCTGGCTAATTATTTCGTACCGACCGATGATTAATTACGAGAAACGCGAAATTGAGCGCCAACGCGTAAGTTGGAAATGAGTCGTTAATGGAAACATCGAGCGGCAGTTCGCTTCCAAATTTCGGGCATCGAGCCGGTTGGGTTTGAGAAAATTCTGAAAGGTAGAAAAAAAAAACGAGAGAAAGTTGGTATCGGTGGGTCACGTGGAAAAAAACTGACCAAGGAAAAATTCAAGAGTCGATAATTGATAACAATTTTTTTCTACAAATAGCGAACAAAAGATGTACAGATGAAACTGGTATTTCGGAAATCGAAGACGCATTCGTGCTGCTCTAGCATGCGGAATGGGCGTGCGCGTGAAATCACGCGATTCGTGTAATGGGTGGGCATCGCACGTCACGGAAACGTAAAACGAAGCTCTCGACAGGAACGACCACCTGTAAATTGGACGTATTGGATAGCAAATGAGTTTTCGTCGGCTCGCGAGACGTCGCATATATCTTCGCACTATAGATGATATAATGACTCCCGATCTCGATCGGGCAACCGATAAGATTAGAAATAAGAGAGCTTGTAGATACATCTATCGGTTGACAGGTTACTACTACGTATGGTAATCAGCGAACGAATTTACATAGTCTCTTTCATCTATACCGTGATAATCGTCTCGAGAGATACAAATTTTCTCTTGGAATGAATATTATAATTTACAAAAAAAATAGAGCAATTCCTTTCATACATTTCTCGGAGCGAGGCAGATTTTTTTAAGAAAATTGAATTTTACATTCAATCCACCGCATCTCGCGGTACTCGAGACGCGATCGGTGAACTCACGTCGACAAATTACGAAGCGTACGCGTATTTAAGGTAGCAGCGAGCATGCGGGCCGCGTCTGAAAATCGATTTCGCGATTCGATTTGCGGTCACGAGGACCCGGTGGACCCATCAAGCGGAGCCTCGTCCATCCGGCGGAGGATAATGACGCCGGACTCATTTCGCGATCGTTCCCTTCTGATTGATCTGATTAGTACGGTCCCAGTCGGCAAATGATCTCGAGCGATCTCCAATCAGCTTCTGAAAAAAATAAAGCGAATTCGCTGGGTCCTGGCGTCCCCCCCCCCCCCCCCGGCCACATAATGCGCTCGCCCCCCCACGTGGATCGCTAAATTATTCTCGATGGGCCGGCACCACGAAACTCATTCGCAAAAAGCTACCATTCCACTCGATGGAGATGTGGATTATTTTCAGCTACGAGGTCGATGTCAAAAATGACAAAAGTACCGCTCCTCGATGATTTTCATTGTCCAATGGGGATACGTTTTTCTTATCTGTCACGACGTCGAATCGTCGGTATGATTCGCAGGCCATGGGAGTCGATTACGACAGGTCGTGCGATCGAGCGACTGCAGGTAGCGATGATGCACGTTTCCGGTTGATTCGATGAACTCGTAATCGAGTCATCATACAGCCAACTATTTATTGAATTCGTTTTGCGTCTCTGCTTGAGTTTATGCTCCTTTTTTAGTAGTCTTTGTACTTGTCTTTTTTTACATTTCACGGATATCGTAAACTGTTTAACGTCTTAATTGATTATTGATTGCGTCCATAATTGTGAACGATATAGAAATATGCAAGAATAGAAAATCGAACAGATGAAATTCACACCGATAGATTGAAGATAAGCGAGCTGAAATAATCGAACAAGTCGACATTAATCGACCGTAACCAAGATACAAGACGTCGCCCGGTTGTCTCGGTTGCGTTTCGCGGTCTAGGCGCTTAGAGAGCCGCGTGTGCGTCTGCACATTACACACTTGCTCACACCCATTTAATATCTAGCAGAGTGCAGCGAAACGTATATGCGATATTCGTGTTCGATAATCGTGCTTTAGTATTCAGCTTTATCGGGCCGGTATTTCGTTCCAGATCGTTTATCGAGGGTCTGTAATTTATTCTCTTCATTTTTTCTATTCTTTCTTTTCGTAAATTTCGAGTTATTTCGGCATTCTAGTGATTAAGAGACAGCGTGAGAATTGGTATACATGTAGTTTATGATTCATGCGAACAACCTACAACTACACGTAATCAAATTCATTTCTATTTGTGGAATTAATTCAATAAAACCAGATTATATCACTATAATAACAGTATTAGAACAGAAATCCGTTAGGTAGCGCCCTGCTCGTTCTAAGGGCGTCGGCACGAATTCTGATTAAATTCGGATTAGATATTCAGCGGGCTGGAAAAGAACGCGTCAAACGTCGGCTCCACGTTATATTTCTGGACCGAAAAATTCGCTCGGGTTCCGATCTCGAGCTTATTCGAAAAACTAATTATAATTCACATAACCGTAGCCCCAACTGTACAGTGGAGTTTCACATAACTAATCTCCATCCGGTATATCATAAGTTACTCGGAATGTCGTCATCGGCCACCTTGCCTTTTCAAAGTGGCTGAAATTAAATATTATTTTTCTTTATTTTTCGAAAATCTACAAGAAAATTCTCGCGCAACAATTTGCTGGAATGAAATGAATTTTCCATTCACTGCACACGTCGTGATTGACGAACGGACGGGGCGAGGAGAGGGGGAATACATAAGGGAGGAAGGGAGGAGGAGGAGCTCGAGTAGGTAGCATCGGGGCGTAGAGGAGATGCATTTCGTGGATTAAGGCCGTTATATACCTGGCGATCTCACGGCGAGCCGGCGCGGTAGGAGTCTAATAAGATGTAACTAAATTATGATTGGATTCATCATTTGCCGCGTTGCTGTGGGATTGGTTACGGCCGATACGAACGTGCCACGATCCTGTGCCACGAACCTCGCGTACACAGCGCGGTCAATAATTCATCGTTTGTTCATCGAACTATGCTCGACCACTCGCGCAACGAATGACGGATCGAATACGTAGGATACGAATGAGAATCGTTGCGTCGATCGTAGATCGAATTCAATTTCGAGAAATTTTGAACAACTCCTATCAAATTTAGTACCAGTTTCGACTCTTCGAACACGTGGCGGCGCGCGTCTGACGATTTCAGAAAAGTAAATACTGGCGCCATCTATTAACACCGTGATTTATTACTGCGATTACAACTGGAATAAGAGTTTACGCCAATAGCATTGTGGATCGGCTACTTTGTTCGTACGATCATTACACCTAATTGAACACGGAGCGGCGTAACCGAACTCCATTCAAATTATATGCAACAGTGTTCGACGGAATTTATCGCTCGTTGATACTTCAATTGGATAATTGCGCGCTACAGTGTTCGAATAAAAATTGTTCCAAAGTCTCTTTTGTCGGAATTGCCAAGCGAGGAATAAAATGAACGCGCGAGTTGGTAGAACATAGAAAATGTTAATTTAGGTACATTACAACCAATTTCTTGCTGTAAGAAACGAATCAGCGATGGTTTCTAAACCTATTATGATTATAAGAGGTAATTTTTACTGGAAAGTTATTCTTGGCATTTTATAGTATCAAATTTGGAAAAACATCTGTTTGTGTTCTAGAATACTTATCTAAAGCTTAATTTCAAACAATGCAAATTGTTTCATTTCCTGCGATTCACATTTGATACTGTTTTTTTTTTGCTCGAGAAATAAAAACATCCTCCACTGCATTCGCGAAATAGTTTCCCTATTAGTCGCTCGATCGTTCATTCTCCACAACGCGAGCCCTCCGAGGGAATCCACATATCGGCGAATCCTATCAATTCGATTCGCCGAACGTCGAATCGCGAAACGTATCGCTCGTCTCCAGCGGGCCAGGAGCTGTCGCATTCCGCCTCACCGGGACGCCGAAAGCGAGTCCCGAGAGAGCTCGCGTTCTGGATCTATCCAGACCCGAACCTAGGCCGATAAAAAACAGGATCGGGGGCTGAGTTTCGAGAGAGAGAAAAGAACGCAAGAATATAAAGAGCTCGAGGGG
>NCVS01000035.1:451171-485760 GCA_003055095.1 Goniozus legneri
CAAGTCGAGAAAAGAGGGAACTAAGCAGCGTGACTAAGCGCTTATGCAAAACGCGCGTAAACGTCCGTTTTGTTGGTTGAATTAGCTCGTCGCCGAGAGTAGACGTAGATGGTCCGAGAGGGTGGGGATGTAAGAGGGTGAAGAGGGGTCGGTCCATCCTTTCGCAAGGACCGGCCAAGTCATTCCACTCGTCTCGCTTCTTCTCTCTTTTTCTTCTCTCTCTTTCTCTCTCTCTCTCCCTCTCCCTCTCTCTCTCTCTCTCTAGCGACTCCGCATGGAAGGGTGAATTTTTGCATGTCACGTGGGCAAACGGGCGTGCACTCTGAATGCCAGTCGTTAGGAACTCGTCGGTGCATCGGGGCTTTTTTGACGCCACGATGCACACCTAAAATGCTCGCTCTAAATTTCTAGTAGAGACAGGGAGGGGATGGGAAAAGAATCGTGTACACTGAACGGTTCGTCTCGATGGTCCCTCCCTCGGTCCTCGCCTACGAGTCTCGTGTCCACCCACGCAAGAACGATAGCAGGGTGTTTTAGAATGACCAGAATTTTTTCACGATCAATATATTTCCGATCCATTTCGTGACCCTGGGAGATGATGGGCCCGTACCGGGCCCAGGAACGGGTTATATAAATATAGAACGCTCGCGCTTGATCGCACACCTATAGATCCAGAGAAGAATCCGAGCGAATTAAAATTAATGATCGGTTCTAATGGCGTTTCAGAAATGTCCATCCATTTTGAATTCTTTGTGCTCGCGATTTTAAACAAACATACAAATAGCGTTATGTATTAGTTAATATATAAATTGAAGAATTAGTACATGAAAATGTGATGAAAATTTCAAATATCTTCAAGACGAAAATTTCTCTTGGAAAAAATTTTCCAATAGAAAACGAATGGAAAATTTAGTTCCGCTACTACTACTACTAACTGTTAAACGGTAATTTTACAACTGAAGATTTTTCGTGACCTCTAAATTTTTTACCCCCCGGCCAAGAACCTCGCTTTGTGTTTCGCTTTTCTAAGGGGTAAGTACGTTCAGCAAATCAGTTTTCGATTCCCATGTCGTTGTCGCTTAGGGGTTCCTACGCTAGAGGACATTCGAAATCGGAAAAAAGGTAAAGAAAAAGGCAAAAAAATGGTAAAAAATGACCTTTAAAAAAGAACTCGCAACATGATAAGGATAGAAAGAGGGCTTAAAAATATTTCAAGGCCGACAAATCCGCTCGCTATTCCGTTTTATGTGGTGTGCGGAACGATTTTTTCGTGGAAATCCTTCGGTCAAAAAATGCAACAGTTTTTTTTGCTACTAGTACATTTACTTTTTAACGCTGACAAAACACTCGAAGTTCTTTCAACTAGGTAAAAGCATGAAAATATATTGTTCCAACAGGAACCCAAACTGTGGCATTGAGCTGTCCGACTTCATTGTCAGGTACTCAACGAGCGCACGCAGTTTTCTGCGGGAATCCAGTTTTACGACTGTCTAGCCACGAGTAAAAAAAAGTGACAAACTGTAATGTGTTACATAAAAGACAAAAAAAAAGCACATCAAATAGATCGCAATTTTTTCTTTTAATTTGGAAACATGATGTAACTCGTTATATTTTTTCACGTAATTTCCTACCCTCAATATAGGTACACAAGCTTCATGGTCGGAGGGAAACTGTTCTAAACAAGGGACGAGTCGCGTGCGTCGGTTCTACCTGACTCTTCGTGATGCGCCACCACAACTGGAGCACGCGCTGCTCTGCAAAAGAGGTCCAAGGTATTCCTTTTTTTTTCTGGGGCAACTGAGCAGGACAAAGCTGAATAAATAGTCAAATGACCTAAAGAAATAGAGCGGTTTCTAGTAGTCCCATGATGTGCGCTGTTATTTGCGTAAAAGCATTGGTGAGCCACCCATCTGGTACTCAGAAGAGTTTTCTGACCTAATTACAATTATTAGGGTCGCGATTCATTTTGGGCTCTACATTTAACAGTGGCCAGTTTAAATCAAGATCTTAACGCCTACCACTGACTTAAAAGACCATTCGAACGAAAAACTTTTCCCGGTGTCTACTCTCCGTATTTCCGAAACCTGGTCAACACAGACCCACGGAAACTACAAAAGTAGACCGCCTGAATGATCCCGATCGCTCAGAACCAGTTTAGATGTCAAACACCGCTGGTACCCGGGATAAAAATAACGATCTAATTTTTGTCGTTGAATATGTATCGATATCAAGATGGGATTTGCTCACGCGAAATTCAGCTTCTATCGAATGTTGAATGAATCGAGTTAGTGCATCGCGATGCATCTCGCTATATGCAGGCAAAGACAATGGGCCACATCGAAAGGGTTGAAGGGATAACGCGCGGTCATCGCGCGTCTCGTCGCAAATGACGCAGCATCTGGCGGCCGTTTCGATGTCGCTCCTTGATGAGCAACGACGAGAGACATCGTACGTCGATTCGAGATATCGATACGCTCGACCCCAGCGCACGACCCCTTTTACCTCTCGCACAAATACACGTTCGCACTGATTGGACTGTCGCGGATGTGACGGGGCTGCCTACTCGCGCCGCGGGACGCGAATTTGTCGATATGACTTTTGGTGAAACGTTACTCTCTCTCTCTCTCTCTTTCTCGCTATCCCTACCGCGCGATTAATCGCACAAATCACAGAATGTCGAACGATACGACCCGTGAGAGCTCGCAACGTCGAGACTTTAATTGTGCTTGCGCGCGATACACCTGCTATCGATAAATCATTCGATACAAGCACGAAGAATTTGGATTATTTATAACAATAGACTAGCGACTATCGATTCGACAATTTTTTTTTTTCTATGTATACGAAAGGGAGTCTGCGTTAACGATCTAATTGGTTAATTAAACACGATGATTCAAGAGTCGCATAACTCATAACACGTTCTATTAATAACGGGACAAGTCGGGGTAGTCCTGTGTTTAAGTAGGATCCCTCTCGACAGCTAGAAGATCGAACGGGCAGTCGCGTCTACCCTCGTCGGTCGACTTTCATTTTTATTGGTCGACGCGCGATCCGTCGATTTCGACGAAAAAAAAAGGGAAAGAAAGAAAGATGACCTGCACAGTCGTCGAGGTCGAACGACTTTCCTATGTGGGCGTAGAATCTGACATACCATTCTCCGAAGATCTTTCCTCTTTATCGTTACCCCGAACCCCGTACGCCCGTGCGAGCGACTTCCCTCTCTCTTAAGCCTGCCACCGGTGCGCACTAGCCACCTGCTGAGCAAAACGTCCCATGACCGTTCGATCGTTGCGTCAGGCCAAGATGCACAGTTATTTGCATCGTCTATTAACCAAAAAAAACAAAGAGGAGATTCCGAACGATGACGTATTCGACAACTCTCAGAATCAGGGATCCCAGGCATTTACGAAACCACCTGTCTACGCGAGCAAAAGACAATCGAGCGTTGCATTTTATAGTTTGACAATCCAATTTCGTTTTAGTGGCACAAGAAGTGAGAAGATGAAAAAGATTTTAAAAAAATAGGAGCAAAATGCATCGGTGTTATATTGATTGTAATAAAAATCATCTTACGGTCGTCTAGACGACACAGAATTGCTGTGGCAGTACCAAAGTTATCGTACGTATTTGTCACTCGATAGGCTCGTGAGCTCGATAAAAATGATGAAAGTATTGTTGGAAATGACCATTTTTTTTTCTCCGAGAAGATTACCAAAGCAAGTGTTTTACTCTACACGGGAGATGAAAGCGATTGCGCGATATACGGGCAGGTGATTCGTTCTTTATATTACGCGCCGTTATGTACGTCACGCGGGGAGTGAAGAGGTGATCCGGAGAAACGAGACCGAAAACCGAAGGAGCCCGCAGGACCCGCTCGATTCCACCTTCCCGCGCGTATTCGCGCTCCGGCTCGCCCGCATTGTTACCTCGCGCGGTGATATTTTATTGGGTTTATGACGTCATTAATCTGATCCGCCCACGGAGGCTTATAATCGCGACGCATCTGCGAGAGAGCGCGAGCGCGACGGACGGACAGTCCGAGATCTTTTTTCGGCCGTTCCTTACGCATACCTGAGCCCCGCACGGCGTCATCTCGAGAATTTCGGGCCCCGGCCTTAGGGGCTGCAGATTTTCGACCGAGATACGCGATTGGATGCGTAAATTATCGACTTTACGTCTTCTCCACCACGCGTGCTCCCCTTTCCTTTTCTCATTCTTATTTCCCCTCTACTTTTTCCCTTTTCTCCTGGTTTTTTTTTACTCTTTCTTTCTCGTCTCTCTCTCTCTCTCTCTCTCTCTCCCATTCGACTCCCGCGGTTGGAAATTTATACCTCTCGCCGTTGAATATCGCGCCGACTACGCCCCTTTACGCTTTTTTATTTATCGCACCATTTTTATTCTACTTCTTTCTCTCCTCCATATATCGCGACTCCGTAAACAGTCTTACGAAATCGGGATTAGAGATGGCCGTGGGCTCCTGGGATCTTTTGTCCCGCGATTACGTTTGACCCAGATCGCAGGTATCGCACCCCCTCCTCGTTTTCATTCGTCGGACACGCCGTGCGGAGTGTCGCACTTGACCGCAGTGACAAATAAATTTTATTAAGGTGGATTTATGAGGGCAGGTATATGTAAACGCGATTTACGGGTTTCGTTCGGGGAAAGAGGTGGTTGAGCAGGTGCGACTCGAAAATCGTACAATGGCTACCGAATAACTCCGCTCAATTTCTGGGATAATGAGAATGTTCGCAAATTGACGAAACAAACGGCGAGCCGGACGATACGACGAGGCGAGTCGATATGAAATCACGGCGCACAAGGGACCGGCTGATTGCTCGATTCTCGTGACCCACGTTTCGTTATTGTGAACGCGTCGGTTACAAGAGCGTAAAGTGGAGAAGGACGAAGGGGGGGGGGGGTCCATTTAACCAACGCGCGAGTTGGTCGAGGATCACAAAGCGCTCGCGAGTTCATTCGCGAGCCGATCACAATACGAAATTAAGATAGCGATCGGCGTCCTCGGAATATGAGACTCTACCGAAAATAAATAAACGGCCGATAAATCGTTACGAAACGAAGAATTTTTAGCCTCGACCGGGTCGGAGATCTCGTATCTCTCGCGTGTAGTACCGGCAGGAAGTGAATTGCCATCTGGTGGATCTGAGAGGGAGAGGAGAATCATTTTTTTTGCGCCTTCTCTCGTTCAGGAGGATCGCGATTCGCGCCGAAGCCTCGCCATAAACTTGGACGCACAACAGAAAAGGTTGTGGCCGATGGTGCACGCCGATAAATAAAAATACGTCTGTCGATGAGGAGATTTCCGAACGGAAGCGAACGGTTTAAATGGATAATCGAAATAACGAGATTTGTCGAGAGACTGTGAGAAAACTTCTCGTATATCCCTGTCGATGTGTTTAGGAGGAAAACGTTTTTTTTTCCGCCACATTTCTTTATGTAACCAGAATATAGATTTACTCTGTATTGATTGAGGATACCGAAATGCTTTCGCGATGAGCGATAGAATTTCGGACTTTCTAGTGTAGAAGGGATTTGAAACGTGACTCTCGCAATATCCGATCTGTGTTTACTTTTCATGCAATACAAATAACGACGCGTGATGTCAAATATGTTTCTCGAATTTCGGTTGCATTTTCTTGGAGCACAATTCCTGGAAGTTTACACAAAATTGAAAAGAAACCTCGCGATGCAAAAATCTTTATTTCTCACGTGGTTTGGCAACCGGAGACGCTCCTGGAACGGAATCAATTCCACTCGATCGTTACGGAGCAAATTTCGAAACGGTCCTACATTCTATTATTTATAATCCTCGATATTCAGAGAAAAAAATATAATTCACCTTGCTTACGTCATTCCACCTACGCGCGACGTTCAAGCTCACGCATTGAAATCGTAATCAGATCAAATTGTGCCGAAAGTGACTCGAATTTTTCTTCCTCCGGCTCCCACGCTTGCGTAATATGGGAATGTGAACTTGGGATCGAATCTTTGACGTAATCCGTACGGGCGCTCGTAGACGCGCGTCTTTCTTCTTTTCTCTTCGCGTGAAGATGTAGTTCGAGTCGCGAAGTCGACCGATGATCGATCGTCCCGGCCTTCGTGGACAACTGAAGCGGGATTTTTCTTTTTTCGTTACCAGCGGCCCACTGAATCAGCAGAAATCCTTTGATATCGCGCGCGCACTCGCGCCAACTGACGAGGCAGCTGCGAAACCGGAGTTCTTTACGTTACATTTCGCCTCACTACTAGAACTCGATGTGTACTCAAGAGTATCGATAGATTATATAGAGAACGTCGTCGGATATTACCCCATTCAGAGTCGTTCGATTTGATATTCGATACACCGGGAAGGAAAATTCGGCTATACAAGAACAAAGAATTCCAATAATAAATATGAGTTGATCGAATTTTTTCAATCTCGACGAACCATCGAATAATAAAATGTAAATAATTTTCTAAGACCGAGTCGTCTGTGCCCCGCGCGTTCGAAACTTTCGGAGTTCTCGATCGGTGCAGAACTTTTCTCGCCTATCCTTTCCCGTACTCTGCCGAGAATGTCTGCCTTTATCGTCGAACGCTTATAAAATAGTTTATACGCAATTACAGCGCAAGAACGCGGTGATTATAAGCTTCGCACCAGATATCTTCGATCGTTCGCTCCATTGAGAGCTCGAGCTCGGTATCGCGAATCGCATTACAATCGGGTTTTATCCGAATACCCCCCGATTCTCGATAACTATAACCTATGCCCAGATACATCAATATATACAGCTAGCGAGTTTTACGGCTAGCCGAGGCCCGAGATCCGTTGCCCTCTCGCACTTCTCTCACGGGGTTCGATGCCGGGCTGTGTATGAGTCAGTGGCGTAACCGCGGATCGCTCTCGCCGACACCGAACGGTGCCGTTTCACAATTGAGCCGTACGTTACCGCGAACGGGAACCGGCCTACGTTGCGACGCGCGAGAGAAAGAGAGAGAGGTAGAGAGAAAAAAAGAGGAGAATAAGAGACGGTACAAGTTCGTCGGAGGGCGATAAATTTCTGGTTCGACACGCCGGGGCACCGAAAGTTGCTCGTTACGTCACTGCCCCGCGTGTACCTATACGCGCGTAGAGACGAGCGAACGGTCGCGGGCTCTCGCGATACGACCCCGGAACATGCGATTCGTATTGTGCGCGATCGCGGAACGAACGATCGCTACACGATCTCCCGCTGCTAGATCGCCGATCCGCCGGGCTACAGCGATCTATTGATCGCGAACAACGATCCACACACGCGTCTCTCTCTCTCTCTCTCTCTCCCCCTCCCCCTCGAGAGCTTCAACCCCCAACCTCGCGACGGGCTTATCGACGATGCATCGATACGACCCAGCGCTGCGTTTCCATCCACGCGGAAGTGACGCGGACGCAACAATAACGCTGCTCATTCGATTCGATATCGAGAACGATACCGAGAATAGAGAGCTCTATTTGCTATTTTTCCCGACGATTTTTGTCCCTCGACGGTCAGCTTCGATTCCGTTCGCTAATATGAAATAACGGGCAAACTGTCGAAACGCGCAAATCCATACAGCACGATTAAATTTTGCGCAATCGGTGACCGCACATCGAGACACGCACGCGGTAATCGTCGAGTGACTCTCCCTTGATAACGTCGACCAATTTCCGCGAAATCGCGCAAAAGTCTCTTCCCCTGAATCCAAACCGCAAGACTCGCTCGCGTAAAAAGAAGAAATATCGGTACGCAAATAACGAGAGAAATTCGTTTACCGCAGACCCGGACACAATAATTTTTCTTCAAGCTCGAGAAGAAAAATCACCGGTTTCCCTCCTCTCCGATTCGGCAGCCACGAAAGAGAACGAGCGAGCGAGCGAGAGGGAGAAGAGAGAGAGAGAGAGAAAATAGACGCAATTTTCCGGCATTAGAAGGTCTGGCGAGCGAGAGCGAGCCAAACGAAATCGATCCACGGCGCGCGCTCGCGAGTTATTAGGATTACGCAACCGACGCGTATAAAACTCCGCGCGAGGGCAATTAAAAACTGGACATCCCGAGTCCCGGGGAGTGGTACGTTACGCCACGATCGCTCAATCTCTCCAATTTCGCACCAATCTTCTTACGATTCCTCGGCAAGATTGCGCATCGTTGCGCTTTCGTCACGATCCCTCCTCTCGGCAAAACTCGTCGGGTTTTGGTCAAATCAGAAGTACGAATTTCGCGGGATCTTATCTATAAGTAGATTGATGCGAGTATAATTGGGTACGTGCTCGCCGTTGCGTTCGCGATGTTCAATTAATAAACCGAGAGTCGTAATTTCGCGAATATGAAACGTTCGTTACTATGGACAAGCGCGGTGGCAAATTACGAGCGAGCCGAAATTATATTAATTACTTGCGTGATTAGGGAGGCGAATTTTTCTCCCAGCTCGGTCGATTACCGGCCAATCCATTCGTCGCGCGCTAAACAATTTTATCTATCTAATTGCCATACTCGCGGACTACTTTCCATTGGCTTATCCCGCGAGGGTACGTTATTGCCCAACCGAAATTTGCATACGCGGCTCTAATTGAAATCGTCGAATACTCGGCCAGGTTTCCACGTTCCAGTCTCTTGAAAAATACGAGCCGAGCGCGCGGAATTCGGCGCTCCTCAGTGGGAAAGTTGAATATTGCGCGATGAAGAAAAAAAAAGGGGGAAAGAGAAAAAAACACGTTTCGAATTTACTCGAGTCCGTAACGCGCTGAAAACAAGCTGATTACTTCGTTGTACACGAATTAATAATGCTCCCGTGGCGATTCCATTTCACAATAGCGCCGATGAGTTACTCGCAATCGATATCGCAGAGATAATATATTCCCGAGAGTATTCTATAAATATTCGTAATCGACGAATACAGCTTTTGTTTATAACGTTCTCATTTTACCCAATCGATAATTTCATTTCCCAATAACACAGATGCCGATGAATGAATAAAATTGTCTTTCGCTCGAGTATTAATGAATAATTGAACGATCGCAGTTTTTACTCGTGCGCGGAATAGAATAGCGAAACTGAAATAACCGCTCCTACATTCCCGAAAACGCGAAAGAGGAGAAAAAAAAACGAGATTGTCGCAATTCCGAGGCCGAGATGGTGACCGATCGGGGTCCCGAGGTGTTGACGTGAAAAAAAAAGAGAACGAGAAAAGAAAGGAGGGAGAAGGAAGGTAGGATAGTTGGCACGCTGGCTCGGGGAACCTGTTGACTTAGGCGAACGGATAATGCAACGCGCGCGCGAGCGAGCTCCGAAAAAGGGACACAAAAGAGGAACGGAGGGTGGCGCGCGTGATTCGAGCCAGATTCTTCGCTTTTTTTTCCCTCCTTCTCCCATCCCACAGGACTGCCGTAAAACCGAAACGCGGCTTGGTTGTGTGAGCCTAGGATAAACAGAAGGTGAAACGAGACGAAACGCCCACCGGTCTATCTGGTTCGCTCTCTAATTGCTCCCGAAACCAGGGAAAAACTCGAAACCGAAAAAATCACGAATTTCACGAAAATTCGTTCGACTCCCGTATCGGAACTTTTATTCTCGTATTTCCCTAAGAGAAATTAAGCAAGTTTTACTTGATTAAGTCTAGAAACTGGCCGGCAATCAAATCTAGTAACTAGGCAGTAAGCATATCCAGTAACATAATCACAATTACAATTACCACAATTATCACAATCACAATAACACTAATTATTATAATAAATAACACTAAGTTTTACTTGATTAAGTCTAGAAACTGGCCAGCAATCAAATCTAGCAACTAGGCGGTAAAAATATCCAGTAACATAATCAAAATCACAATTATCACAATTACAATAACACAATCACAATTATGATAACCCGAAAGCTGTCAGTTTTATTCAAAGTCGCCATGTTTTTGTTGATATCTAGTAAAACTGGCCAGTTACTGGCTAAAAACTCGATTTCATTTCTACTAGGGTTGGCATATCAATTTTTCACACATTTGTATTATACTGTAAGCGCAAAAATTGTTAGATTATCGCGACCTGAAACAACTCGAACGAAGAAATCGAAGAATCAACGGGAAAAGTGAATTTCGACTCGGGGGTTAAAAATTCACCTTCGGTGGCAATTCGGATGTCTCAATCGACGCGGCTGGATCCCAATACCCCGGGATTATCGCTCGTATATCGGAACATCCATCACGGCTGGCCGCGATCGAAAAATCGAGGAGGGGGAGAGGAACTCTCGCGTGATCGCCGTGGAAGGTCGTAGAGTGCTAGGCGAAGGTTAATGAGTTTGCTACCGGCTGTCACGAGCGTTACGTGCCGGACTCCGCTATCGGTCTCCTCCTCGGGCCCCTTCCTGGATACATCCCCATTAGTCGCGGCTCCCCCGATATCTCTCCGCGAGCCCTCGCACGAATTACCTCCTCGCGCATCGCGAGAGAGGCCAGAGTGCAAACAGCGATACGGCGCCCTGTTCTAAATTCAAAACAAGCCCGCTCGCTTAGCATACAACAACGCGGAATATGGCGAGAGCCGGCTATGACATTCGCAATTCAAATCCGTACATTTCTATTACCATTTTAATTCAAGGCCGCGACGAGACTCGAGCGGAGACTATTTTTCCCGTCGGTATTTTATGCACCGACTGTGATTAACGGAACGCGGAGATGCTGCACGCGAATTAACATTCGGCGCTCGGTCGACCGTTCTGCATATCGTGTAATGAGAAGTCGTTAAAAAAAAAAAAAAAAGACCGTCCAACATAGTCGCGGTCGCGAGTTTACGTCGTGCGATAAATATTTATCGGGCCTCGCCGTTTATCGCTCGGGTTTGCTTTCGATGGCGACGCGGAAGAACATTACCGATTTTCGGATTAATGGCCGTCGATAAAGTGGAGTAACGTGAATTCGACGTATACGGGCGCGAACGCCGGAAATAACCGACGAGCACCCTAATTCTCGCCGAGCACCGTGACGAATCCTGGCGTTTTCACCCTTGACAACTACGAGGCTAATAATCTGTGGTATATGCGTTACGAACGCACGTCGACGTTTTCCTCGAGCTCCGACGGGAATTGCCAATAACTTTAAACCCCTTCGACGCGCATCGCAGACCAAGCGTGTTATATTTAACTGGTTTTTCCAATTATCGTATTCCTCTCGGTCTTCCGAAATGTATCTCGCCGTCCCTCATAATTTAGCTAATGTAATTCGTCATTACATTTCCAGATTAAAGATTCATTATGAGTTGAGTATTTTATGCCGAGATTCCAATTAAGGTAGTTGTCGTAAAAAATCGATTTCTATAGATTTTTCTCAAATTTTGACTGTAGTATCATTTTATCGATATTTATTCGTAAAAAAAATTTCTGAACATTTGACCGTCTAGATTGCGAGATAATTGCATATGAAATCGCAAACTTTTACATGGGCAATATAGGCAAGGGATATCCAAGTTGCGCGTTTCTTGTTTATTTGTCTAAACGTTTCTTCATTATTTTTTGAAAAACTACTATATGATAAAATGATACTTCAAGATCACGTATGTGCAATATGAAAAAGATTGACCGCACCGTTTGATTTTGATGACGGTTTGAACATTGCGACGCACGCTGAAATTTCGAAAATAACAATGCACGATTCACTCAATGATTATGACTTTCTGTGTGTCGCGCATTTGTTTTCAGAAAGTGCTCTGTGTGTGAGTGCTCGACGTACAGTCCAAATCAAAAGTTCTGATGCTTCTTTTGTTTCTGTACCTTACACACATGAGTGAATATAATACACGAAATTGGATACTTTTGGAATTGATTGTAACCCGACAACTACCTTGACAAAAAAATTTGATAAAATACAGTGAATTTCCTCAGTAGCGTTCTATACCAATTGCAAATTGAGCCGCACGACTCGACAAGGGATTTTCACGAAATCGATCCACGTAATCTTATTATCCGCGTCGATGTCATTAGGCAGGATGGATCGAACGCGTCTCGATCGTCCGGGCGATTATATACCCTTCTTCTCCCTCGCCTCCGTTCGAGATCGAAGAACAATCTCCCCGGTAGCCGGCGGAACATCTGGCGAAACCCTTTTAGACGCGGAGGACGGATTTTTACCGACGAAAACTGACTCGTTCCCGCGAATTTATGTGCGACGTCAGATTAAAGGGACGCCCCTCGATTCACCGTTTTAAAACGGGGGCGATCCCCGGATACCTTTTCCCGTCCCCATTGTCCCACTTCCGTGTACTCGGTTACGCATAAAGAGATCCTCAGGATTTCACGGGGCCTCGAAAGAACGATCGCGCGAGTCTCACTTTGTATTAATGACCCGTCGTGTCTCCCGGAGAACGAGCGCCGAAAACTTCTCCGTCCCGCGACGCATCTGTCGCGCGACTCGAGGGACGATGGAAAAAAAAATCGAAAACTCTCTCGTGAGAACAATAAACTGATTTCTGTCGACGAACTCGGGCGTAATTGCGAGCGAATTCTTTCACGGGAGCCAATCTACTCGCTTGTAATTAGTTTCGTAAAAATTCTCGCACAGAAGCTAATAACCCGCGCGTACGTTTGACCTCGATGGCTTATTAAAGGGCATTCGTCGAGTCGCGGTAGTCGCTCCCGCATTGATTCGCGCACAAAAAGGAAATTAACAAGGTCGTGATGAATGGAGCCGCGTGGCCGTGCTGACCCCGCGCGCTTATGAGCGACATCTGCGCGGTTTATGTATCGCGCCACGGGCCAATTAATTTCTCTTCAGGCTTAGGCGCGAATTAATTACTTCTATCAAGAGCTCTTTTGTTCGCTCCTCGTCACGCGCATTCCGGATTCGCTCGCCTCGTATTCGCACCCTTATTATCGATACGCTGCGACGAACGGTAAATCCTCCGCGGATAAATGCGTTCGAGAGAGAAGAAAAATCTACATCGTTACGTCTCATTCATCGAAAAAAATAACGATCGCGCGCGTTACGTTCGGCAAACCGAGAGAAGGGAATTCTTCGATTCTCGTTAGCGCGCGCGGGTACGATGACCGACGGCGAAACAGAATAGAGCCACCGGGGATATAAATTTCGTTTATTGCGTGTTTTTCCCTCGGACGCGTCGAGTAAAAAAGACGAGCTCGTGTGGCTCCCATTACGAGAAACGGGGTCAGCGGACGGTGTGTAGGAAGCCGATGACACAAAAGTCCTCTCTAGTCGGGCCGATAAGCGCGAGATTTACGGATCCTTCGGTAGAATGGAAAATAAAAGGTGAAAGGAAAGAAGAAACACGATCGATGATGGGTGTGGCGGTTTCTGTCGGGTGCCATTAACCCATCGCGCCGATCGCGCGAAAGACGGGATTTTTCAGATAAATCGGTCGCGTCGGAGAGGTCCCTCTGTCGGCGTCGCCGAAGGGGTGGGTGGAGTAATTTATCGACCGATCGAGCCCGCGACTGGACTCGATACGTTTCGGAACGAGCCTCGGATACTTTCGCGCTTCCGAGGGGCCCGGAATTCCCCTCTCCCCCCACCTCGATTCGCGATTAATCCTTATAAACAGTTTAAGCTCGACAATGACCGGCACTTACCTGCGATTATCTTCGAACTTTTCCCTGATGAGAATCTCGAGATCTCGACCGATGATCTACCGACGTCACAATGCTCCATGATTCCACAAAAGCACTTGCGAGTATCAATTATATCGTCTCATCTGGATCTGGAATCAAGGAGAGCGATGACAATGGCAGGTAGGGGAGAGAATCGTGGAGCTCCAGAAACGATGACCGAGCCAGTCGAGGGGGTAAACGGGACCACTCAAAGGTGTCACTCGGCGCATTCACGCAAACCAAAACATCCATTTTCAAGGGCCGACGGGGAGAGTAGATGAAAAACGAGAAAAGAGAGCCCGGTTGACCAACTCTCGTGGCTCGACAATAGAGTCAGGAGCCGCGGACGGAGCGGGCCCTATTCCCCCTCCTCTACCTCCGCCCCCGGGGCCCTTAGAACTGACCTCGGATCACGCGCTGATCGCAGATAAATTTCGCATTATTCGGGTTTCGTGGCTCTCGTGGAAAAAGTGGGTGGAATCGTGCTTATTCACGGACCGCTCGTAAAAAAAAAAAAAGAAATCTCGGCGGGCTTTTATGCGCCGTAATTGTCGCGTCCGAAGCGTGGACGATGATAATTCGTCGCCGCGAGATATTCTTCCAGATAAATGACGGAGAAATGAACACGAGAGCGTTACACACGCTCCGTCGACTATCGCGATGTAGCTCATTTTCTCTCTCTCTCTCTCCTTTCTTCTCTCGCCGTGCTCTTTTTCTCGTTACTCCGCTTCCTTCTTTCCGATCGTCATTGTGATCGGCCCAGGTGCTCGACTGCATTAATCATGCGGTTTTATGTGCACCGCGAGATATATTGCGGTCAACGCGTGTGACGCGAGTCTCGCACAATGAAATAGTTCTTCGCCGACCGATGTAACGACGTATCGCGTTTGACGTCCCATTGACGAGACCTCACGATCGACCCGGAGTGTCCACTCTTCATTGTCGGCATCGCTCGGTTCTACGAGCTCTTTCGCTTCTATTGTGTATCGCCATGCTAATGTAAATTTAATTTTCTGAAATATAGCACAATTCAACCACCCAAGTAGGTGAATTTCGTCGTGGGTAATTTTTCGTATTAATGTAATCGTGTTTTTCAGTTTTGAAATATCGGACGTTCACGCAGAAAAATAAATGGTAAATTTTACCACATTAAAGTACTTCTTTACCGTAATTTAAGGTTCGTATTTGGACAAACTTAATTTAAAGTAACGATTACTTTATTTAGAATTTGGCAGATATTACTTGAATTTAAAGTAATTTTTACTATTCATGTAAGTCCTAACATTGATTAAAGCAAAGTTCACGTTATGTAAAGACAAATTTACTTTAAATAAAGTAAATTCACTGAAAGCCAGTAACCTTATTTATTTGGTAAATTAAAAGAAGAAAAAGAGTGAAGATCACTTGATTTAACGTATTCTCTACATTAAAATGACTACTTTATCTCTAAAGTGGTCCAGGTCGATTTATTTTTCTCTGTGTTAAAGGACAATTTGGTGGCGAAACGATTTTCCGAGAGATGCAACGTTCCGTTTATGCAGCCAGGGCTCTCGCACCTCTCGGTTTATTTCCGAACATGGCTATGTCGCGAGCAAAATATTATTCCGTGCTCCCCAAACATACACATGAACGCGCGTGCTCGTCGCGTGAAATAATCCGCGGGTGCAGACGTGGCCGGTGTTACGATAATATTTTCTCTCGAAATAGAGGCTACTTACGATACCGCGCTGGCCGCGTATCGTTATACAGATATACATATATGTATGTATACGACTATGGAGACGCGACGTGTGTGGTCCGGATGGGGCGCGAGAGCGCGAGAAGCAGTTCTCTGCTCTCCCGTTCCGCACTCCGGAGTATAAAAGGTCCTCGAAATCGCTCGTATCGAAAGTTCTGATGAAATTTCTCGGCGTATCGGGATCCGCTCTCGCTTCTCCTTCTTATTTTGCTGGTCCTTACGCGAATCCGACTGAAATAACTGGTAATACCGAGTCCTATCAACAAGGGATTTTATCGCCACTGGGATTTTAGTTATCCGACTCGTTTTGAGAATCTGCATTCTTTCGCCGTTAGCTGTTTCGAGATTAATCATTGGAATCGTTAATAGTTGAAAATGAAGATAAATTTTTGCTATCGTACAAAAAAAAAAAAAAAAAAAAATCAGGAATATTACATAACGAGTTTTCATCACGTCCAATGTGAAATTATCATACGATTTGCTACTAGAATCACGGATAAAATTAATACCGATGACACGCAATAAAAAATTATACAAGTGGAGCATCAAGGTAAAATTCTATCAGCGAGCCGATGTGGCAACGCTAAGCGCAAAATAATAACAGTCTCGAGGAGTCAACCTACGCGTGATTAACATCGCGATTTGGACATTTTGTAATTCATGTGCCTCGAACCACTCGAACTGCTCAACGAACGAATCGAATTTTGAGCAACAGCAAACACGATAATTAATTTTTCCGTATCGACACGCGAGATTACTCATTGATTAAAATTTAATACCAATTAAACTGAATTATCGTGAAATGAGAGAAACAAGAGAATTGTTTGCGACACAAAAATCGTAGAAAATTTTCCCGATGCGGTCGACCTCTCGTGAAATCCGGAGGCGCGGGTGCGCTCCACGGGTCGGCTCGCGATGAACCTTTCGCCTCGTGCGTTAATCTCGCCGTGGAATAACCGCTCGCCTCGGTAATACACCGTTGATGCGCACACGAGAGCGAACCCGGTGTTAATTGGAATCACGAGAGAAGTGTTTTCCACTCGATGACGTAAAAATCGCCCGGACCGAACCGCGCCAACTCCGAATAATTAAAGTTTATTAATCCCGAAAAAATACTCTGGTAAATGTTAAATTATTGTACCGGGAATCAATTAAAGTCCTTCGCGCGGAGGAGCGTGTGAAATCAAGCCCGTGACGGCAAAGTTTTCCGAGATTGCGTTCGGTTCATCGTCTATCGCGATATATCACGCGCCATCTAGCGGGGATCGCAAGGACAAGCGGGATTCCTCTCACTCGAATGATCATCCTCCGTCAGGACTGGGATCCTCGAGCCCGGGCAGCGGCGCGAGTACTGGCCTTATCAATCGAACGAGCGAGAATTTCAATTTTTGCGCTCGTAAATTTTGCAAAACGCTAAAGAGAGAGAGCCTAATGCACTCGACACGATCCCCGTGAGTCGAGTCGGAGCCGGCTTCGTGATTTCGCGATCGCGCCTCACCGACATTTACCTACCAGGAGGATTCATCATCGGGATTAATATCGCTCGCGCAAATTGAATTTCCTCGGAAAAAGAAATCTCGGCATTTGTCAGATCGCCCGCGTTAACGATAATTCTCGCGCGCCGAAATGACATTTATCGGCGGCCTCGGGATCCGCTCCCGCTCGACACCGAACTGTCCCGAGGATCGATCGATCGCGTCCATATATCCCGGGGAACGTGGTCAATTAAAAACCGGCGCGATTCGTTCTAGCGGCTGAAACGTGAGATTTCAAATGTCGAGGTGGAATCGAACAACGAGGATTTAATAAACCTCGTTCGGTCCCGTCGTCGCGAGGGAGGAAGAGTGGGAGGGGTAGGAATACGAAGAGAAGGAAGGGCGAGAATCGAGCGGCCGTATCTTCGCTTTCATCTCGTCGTGTTTCATTAGCGCATGAAATTCCATAATCTTCTCGCGCTCACGACTGCGCGCGCGCGCGCGCTCTTAATGCCGACGCGAATATAACTTGAGTGATCGATGAAGGATGAAACACGTCGGAGAGCCGAGACGAGTGGGCGCTCTTCACCGCCGAGGAAATAAAATCCAAGTTCCCGGTAAGAACGAATTCAATTCGAGCTGTGTAATTATAACGCAAGCGCGATATATTCGAATCGAATGGCGAAATAATTGTGACGATCGCCTCCCTCGTCCGACGTATCCGATTGTTATTACGATTTCTTTATCGGAATATCATCGATATCGTCAAATTTGAATTTCAATTATTAGTAACAAACACTTAGTTCGAGGACGAATCTTCTCGCTCGTTAAACTCGAATAGCCTCGCAACAGAGCGGAGTAGATACAGAGCGCTCGGGAATGCCGACCGTGCAAACTAGCGATTTTTCCCGACATCGGTATGGTGATCGATCGCAGGCACAAGTAGCGCGCTCGATTGCGCCTATTACGGGAAAGACGAGCGCAAGGTCAGCCAAACACACACACACACACACACGTATACAACGTCACCTGTCGCAATTACTCCCACGTCGTGCTCGAGTCCTCCCGCAACAAAGACCGCGCAGCCTACAATTTTTTCCTCTCCTCTGAAACGGTCGCGGCACGCGAAACTCGTTACGGTGCAATTCCTATCGCGTTTTCGTACGCTGTGAGAAAAAAATATTCCTCGCGTGACGGTTAAGCGAGCGTCGCCGTTTTACGCCGCGCGCGGCGTCGACGCACCGATTATGTTAATAGGAAGATAATCGTCGGCATCTGCTTTTCAATATACAACATTCTCGCTGGCGCATCCTCGTTACGAGGGTATCGGAAGCGAGCGCACGGAGACGAATACGGACTGCGGAGGACGACTCGCTAGTTTATGCGAACAATTTATTTTTCCACTTACTCGCTTAGGTCTAGCTATTTGCTATCGCAAAAATAGCGCGCATTTCCAGTACACAAATGTGAACCGATTTGCGTCCGACTGCGGGATGAAGTATCAACGGCTACCATCATCAGACTGTTTATACGTGTTTTTTTTTTATGATGTGTCGAATCATGAACCCCAGTGGTAAAAAATTGACCTAATAAACTAATAATCCATATGGTGAACCCAAGAAATTTTTTTTAAACCCATGCGCTATTTTCACAATTTTTTAATTGATTGTTATGCAGTGTTTGAGACAGAACATATTTTATGAAGAAACACAATAGATACCTACACGCAGAAAAATAGATGGTAAATTTTACCACATTAAAGTACTTCTTTACGGTAATTTAAGGCTCGTATTTGGATAAACTTAATTTAAAGTAACAATTACTTTATTATTCAGGTTGAAGAATTGGGCAGATATTACTTGAATTTAAAGTAATTTTTACTATCCATGTAAGTCCTAACATTGATTAAAGCAAAGTTCACGTTATGTAAAGACAAATTTACTTTAAATAAAGTAAATTCACTGAAAGCCAGTAACCTTATTTATTTGGTAAATTAAAAGAAGAAAAAGAGTAAAGATCACTTGATTTAAAGTATTCTCTACATTAAAATGACTACTTAATCTCTAAAGTGGTCCAGGTCGTTTTATTTTTCTCTGTGTATGCTTGTGTGCATAAAAGATCCGACTGCGTTCATCCGTCATTACAATATTGCGTAAAACGATATAATCTCCGGACGGATGATCGCGATTTGCGCGGACACGGCGCGTACGCGATCGGGACCTTTCGCGGAATACATCCTCGGCTCGGAATCTCGAGGGCAAGAAGATCGAAGCTCGCGTCGTGTATGATCGTCGAGTGAGGAAGAGAGCGAAAAGAATTCGATGAACGCGAGATTAAACTCTCGAACCGTGATGAAATGCGCGCGCACGCGCGGGCCTCGTGTGTTTATGGCTGAAAAGTGAATGGACGCGTCGCGGCGCGATTTATCGCGCGAAAAGCGCGTGCGTCGTCCGGGGGAGGAGATGGAAGAAAAAAAGTGCCGATTAATCAACAATTTTGTAATCACGGTGGAAAAGAGCGAAAGGAGGAGAGGGTGGGGGCGGTTCGGGCTGTCCGAATCCATTAAAAGAGAGTAATAAAAGACGACCCACTTGAGTTTTAAATACCGACGTGGAGGAATATTATTTTTTTTTTTTTTTAATGCCTCGACCGAGGCGAAATTTTTGCACCTGTGCGCTCTCGCGGGCCGTTCGATACGCGAGATCTCGACGTCGTTAACCGCAATTTACCTCGTTTCGCGCGCTCGCTTACGCTCGAGGCATAAATCAAAGTCTTACGACAATAGAGACATCATCTTCGATCGGCGAGCTCGTCGAACGTCGCGATCCACGAATGCCAATCGCTCGGGAATCCAGACCTAAAAACTCTCCTCGTCCGGATGTTCGTTCCGCGAGGGATATTGAGAAAGAATTTGACACTAGGAAATATTAAATAAGAGCAAGAGATAAGTAATTTAACGAAATTCGAGCGAAGAAAATTGTCTCTGTCGCGAGGCCGGAGGTGTCCCCATAACAATTGCGCAAGTTTCGCTTCTCGTTTGACTTTTTCCAGCTTACAGAGCCATAATGAAACGAAGCAAACCACGCGTTGTAGCGGAGATTTCAATGCCGCGCGAGAGGCGCGATACGCTTGTGGCCGTTGGGAAAAAGAATCAACGGATAAGTACGTTCGACCGTATACTGAGCCATTGACGATTAGTTATTACCGATGTTAGATACAAGGTGCGAACGCTCGTTGCGAAATCGATAATACAAGACGAAGTTGGAAGAATTGTGTTTCAACAGAGCTCTGCTTTTAGCTCGAAAAGAAGAAACCAGCTACTCCGGCTGCTGTCGCGAAACTCCGCAAAGGTAGTTATTTGTAAAGAGCATAATCGAGATAGCCGTAAAAGTGGCGAGTAACCGAGTGAAACGTACGAAATGTCTTTTCGATAGAGAGCTAAAAAAACACGAGAAAGGAATCGATTATGCTAATAATTCGTAGAGAAAAATTTAGATAAGCAGAAACCGGGACGTTCTGTAAGAAAAATGAAACCCGAAAATATGTTTATTCCGAAATTCTCGAGAACAAATTAATTTGGGACCATATTCGTGAAGAAATGAATACATTCGGCCAATAAGAAAAATGGTCGCTGTATCTCTCGCGTACTAGTGCACTTTTACTTCTGTCATTTCGTAGCGATCGATAGTCCTCGGTCGTGCCCTTTGCGGGTAACGCGACCATAAATTATTGGGATAAGTCTATCGCGAACTGGGTGCATCGTGCTCGCGATCTGGAGTAGTCGTGAACTTCCATTGGTAGCTGAATAGAGACGAGGATAAAAAAGAATCCAAAACAATAGCTGGCACGACATTCGAAGGACGGGTTCGGTTGAAGTTCGTTTTGTGCGCTTGTAGTTTATTTCTTCTCGATCATCGGGAATGCGAGCTACTGAATTAATGCTAACTCCGAAAGATCCTCGACGGATGCGATATTTCAACGCTGTGAGTTATAAGAAAATACTTGAAATTCTAGGAACTCTAGAATGAGATCACAGAGAGGATCGCGGGAAATTAAAATAAGCGACGCATTAATCTCCGTGAACGTCACCCTGGAGACCGAACGAATTAGGAATTATATATATTAGAGTATTCGAAGCTATATGCATACTCTCTATTATTTCTCAAATAGAAAAAATTTGGTGATTACTTAACATATTTGAGGAGAATTAGGAGGGAAGCGAGAGAGGGGCCGCTGCTTACTTAATACCGTCGTAACTGTTGTCGTACAACAGGTATTATTCGATAACACGTAAGGCACGAAACGGCGATTTTCTCGAAACATCGTGAATCGATTTTCCAGGCGCGAATCCGGTGTCACGGTTTCAAAATGTCAATCCGCAACGGGCCACTTGAAATTCAGCCCACACAGTCTCAGTTCTCTCTCCGCTGCGCGACATTAAAATGCACCACGGCGTGTAATGCACTCGCTCTCGAATTGCGCAGGGCGCTCTCGGAACTTAAACGTCTCGAGAAGCGATTACGCGCAATTACATTTACAACTCTCGCGATTTTCACGCTGTTTACGTTTTAAAAGCGGAAAACCGTACGGTGGCGCGAGCCATCTCGCGGGATCGCGAAACGATCCTTGCTCTCCCCTTTTTCCAAACCTCGTGCCGTATAATCGACTTCGGGGGCCAAAACGTTTACGAGAAACGATCCCACGTTTCTTTACGAGCCTCCTTTTTTTCTCATTATTGTTATTGCACTTTCCTCCTCTCTTTTTTTCCCCTTCACCGACTTTTCACTCTCTCACGAGATGCGCGAAACTCAGAGTTGAAAAAAAAAATTTCGTACCGACAGGTGCTTTTATAGTTATAATAAATTATTTAGTCGAGCGCTATTTGTTACGCGTCAGATTGACGTAACGTCTTCGCGAGTCGTCTTCCTTGGAGAGACCTTTGTATTCGAGAGATTAATTTCCAGAATGCATCGGAGGCAAGGTAGAATATTTCAATTGGTTTACGACGACGGTAAGAGTGGAACGAGATTATTTTCATTGATCTTCCTTTGTGGATAAATTAGAACCCTTTCCATCACCGAGAAAAATAAATCGACTTGGACCACTTTAGAGCTAAAGCAGTCATTTTAATGTAGAGAATACTTTAAATCAAGTGATCTTTACTCTTTTTTTTCTTTTGATTTACCAAATAAATAAGGTTACTGGCTTTCAGTGAATTTACTTTATTTAAAGTAAATTTGTCTTTACATAACGTGAACTTTGCTTTAATCAATGTTAGGACTTACATGAATAGTAAAAATTACTTTAAATTCAAGTAATATCTGCCAAATTCTAAATAAAGTAATCGTTACTTTAAATTAAGTTTGTCCAAATACGAACCTTAAATTACGGTAAAGAAGTACTTTAATGGGGTAAAATTTACCATTTATTTTTCTGCGTGATACGAGAAACATTTCGAAATATTTCGCACATTTATGCCATCTAGATTTAAATTTTACCAATACCTTGTAGACAAATAACGTTAAAAAGAAAAATCAATACGAAAAATTTTACGAGCTCGTTTTCTCTTACAATTAGAATGCCAATCAATGTGAAAGCTCGTGGGGCACAATCGGGTTCGTGGAAAAAAATGATTCGAGCGGCAAAAAGGGTACCGTGTAGAATTAATTGCGAGCGGACGGCTCGGTCGCGATTTCGCGAGCCGTCTCGCCCGTCCGTTACCTGGATATCGTCCCTTTTGCGCGGCGCGCGATAAATATCGCAAAGGAGAGCGCAATGTCGGTCTCGCGCACGCGCACGATGGCTTCGCTCTTTCGCTGTATATCCATTCCGCGATATAATTCAGTTAGTTTGACTCTTGAATGGGATCGCGATCTCTCACTCCCCCCCTTACCTTCGTGCCTCTCCCTCTCGCTCGCACGACGATTGAATGAGCCGGCGCTATATTCGTAACGACGACGACGAATAAAATGAGAGAGGGAGCAAATAAAACGTATCGCGAATTTATCGGCTATAGGCAGTCGGATTCCGCGATATAAAGCATCGAAACGGGACGTTGGGACGGCGAAACAATTGAGCGAATTCTTAACGAACTGGCTCTATTTAACCGGCGGCGCTCCTTTGCCTCGTAATTCCACCTGCTTCGCGGTTTTGATCGCGTTTCAATAGGCGAATTCCTCGCTAATACGAGCCTTTTTGCGTACCGTGGATATTAAGTGCCGGGGGGAGAAAAGAACTGAAATATCTACGAGAGAGAGAGAGAGAGAGAGAGGAAGAGAGAAAAAGGAGAGTACACGGAGCGAGTGGGTAAATCGAAGATAACTGATTCTAATCTTCCTCGCTCGGGTACGCGAGTTTTTTGTCCACGACTCGACGTTGCACGATCGGTTAAGAAACGGGCCACGCGTAAAATTCACGAGCGTGAACCTTTATCGTTTCGCGGACATTCTCACGTTGTCGGAGGCAATCTCGGTTCAATACCAGCGCGTGTGGGCGATATTTTACGACGGAAAGTCAGGGCTAAGAGGAGACTACTTTTTGCGCGCTCGTACCGTTCCTTCGTAATAACGACGAGTCGTGCCAAAATGGTACGTAATTTTCAGCGCGGGAATTTTCGACTCGACGTATCGCGCACGCGAAATGTTACCGTCGAAAAATCGAGGGGGAACAATATTTTGAGAGAAATCCGCGACACAACGGGTAACGAGGGATAAATATCGCGCGTGCGTATGATTTTTCGTTAATACCATTTCTCTTTCTCACGCGACTTTCCCTGCGGGTAAACAATAAACGGCTTTCCCTCGCGCTTTAGCATTGACACTCGTCTTCGTACGAGCCATCTTCATGTCACTCTCGCGCCAAGCCCCGATACTCGACAGCCCGAGACCTCGTTCGCGGCCACGAGCCGATACGATATTTCGAAACCTTCCGCGCGATCCGTTAGAGATCTTATCGCGGACGAGATTTCATCTACAACGATAGCGCGCGACTTTTGATTTTCCGCTGACGCGGAGCAAATTTATTAATCCTTATCGATCGGGATCTATCAGCAAATTGAACAATCGAGATTCGAACGGCAGCCCTTGACAGTTGGGGTGTTATAACAATGGATGAGAAAATACAACTTTATTAACGAAAATCAGCCGATTTTTTCGTCCTTTCTTCAAAAATTGTGAGAAATCGACTTCACGATTCAGCTGGACAATGCACAGCACGTACGATTTTATCTCGATCGGTTTGAGAGCTTCGAGGGACAAATCGGCTCTCGATCTATTGACACCAAACCCACGAAATTTGTTGAATTGTGTAAGGTTTGTGTATTCTTATATTTATTGGGGAAAAAGATAAAAATCGGCGAGGATGAGCAACCGTCGGAAATAAAATATGTATCTGCATATTTGAATGGAAATAAATGCGATTAAAAATATATTTCATAGTCGAATGCATCTTCAATTTTACAGAATTGTTTTAATTGTTCGTTAAAGCAACTCGTTCCCATTTTATCGAATCGGACATTCAATCATTTTCGTAATAGATCTCGATAGAAGCGAGAGGCTAGACCGATCGATTTCGTTGCGTTCGATACGATATAACAACATCAATATATCTGGCGAATATATCGCAGGGTTTTATCTCGATTATTTCGCTGTAATTTCTTTATTGGAACGCTCGCGAGAGCTGCCAGGCTGCGTTCGCATAGCTGGAAGATATTATCTTCCTGACATTTTCCAGCGAATATTGCGACGTGAAAAGTGTAGCATTGACATTAGACTCGACTCGAGGTGATCGAAGTGGTCACCTTTACTTACGGCATAAATTGCTCGCGCTTGCCGTTATTAACCGTCAACAATGGATTTGAATGAAAAAAGCCCCGTCAAATCACAGCCGATATATCATCGTATATGAGGCGAGAAACGACCAGTAAAATAAACCTATTTGTTGGATGGAAAATTTTAAATAATTTGCAATTTTTAAATAAAATTTCCATGTCCAACAGTTGCTTTATTTCTGTGAACGATATTTTCGTTTCGTTTGTTTTATCACGACGATTCAGTGTACATATTTATTCTCGCGAGGGAAAAAGCTCGACCCTCCGAATCTGCTCTCTACCGCGATGTCGTATATTGGTTTCCCGATGGGATGGTCAGTTAATTTGTCGCGATGGCTCGTTTCGGGGACCGCTTTTTGTCGCTTGGCGCGACCGCGAACTCGAGTTTTGACACATTTTGACACGAGGACCACACAGAGCGTTCGGCCTACCGTCGCGACGTGGATCACCGAGCTACCGTCCGCTCCTGTCATTCCCGCTCCCTCGTCGATACGAGAACGAGAAGACGAATCGCGCTCGCTATAGACGCGCAAGAAGCGGCTCCCGTCCGACTCGGGGATAAGTTATTAGCGGCCCAGCGCGAATATCAAATGTTCCTCGCTAACCCTCTTGTTTCGCGATGTATTTATTACCTCGAGAGCTCCCTCTTTTTCCCTTGCGGAGAGAAAATTTTGATACTTGTTTTCGCATATTAATAAAAACCTAGAATTCTTGAAGAAATAACTCCCCTCTCAACGAAGAACACAATTTTGTTGGAACTCTCCTCGCGTATTACAACGTAAATAATAAGTAGATGAGGTTCGAGTGTGTAAATTCTCGAAAGCGGAAGAGTCCGTTCGAAGATGTCACGAGGCAGACGCGTCCATTGAGAGAGACTGGCTGCGAACACGATACTCTAGGCGTGTGCATCGACGAGGCGTTGACCCTGAGATCGAACTCGAGGATCGGTGTTACCTTCTATTCCTCTCTCTCTCTCTCTCTCTCTCTCTCTCTCTCTCTCTCTCTCTCTTTCCTCTGGAGTGGCCGGGTAAGAGAATCGCCACTGACCCCGGGTATACGAGGTGTTAGACAAACAGCTGGCTCTGGACGAGCGAGAGAGAGAGAAAGAGACGCGTACAAAGACGCGCTTTTATAGGCGCGCGAGAGAGCATAGTGTGTACGTCAGGGAGCGAGAAGCGCCGATGATGCCCGCTCGTGAGCGTAGGAGCGCGAGAATCTTCTCAGCGTAAGCTGCCACCTTCTCCTCTTTCTCTGTATAACGCGCGTACCACCTTGCGCCGCATACCTCGAGATAAATTCACCTCTCTCTCCCTCTCTCTCTCTCTCTCTCTCTCTCCCTCTGGGTTACCGTACGAAGCGCGATACGCCACGCGATCGAGGGTTGACGGGCCCTTTCCGCGCTCCTCGCGATTCCATCGGGGATCATTCGATACCCCTTACAACGCTTCGAGCTCGATTCTCAACAGTTTTTACTCCTCGTTTGTTTTTGCCGATGCACATGTTCTTTTTATAAAGGTGATTCTAGATTTCATTCGACTGCGAGCATGATCTATCGATAGCTTATTTTTTACGATCGTTTTATCAATTAAGCACGGCAATAAATCTCCGGCACCTCTTATGTAGCGAACTATGTAATTACGTTTGTGTGTCAAGAATAATCTAGCTGGAATCGTTTATCGATCCTCGCCGGTACACGGCCGATCAAAGTTCTGTTTCATTGGCACGTTTCAACAATATTTTCATAACACATCTCGAAACGGTCGTAACGAATAATCTACCGCGTCGAATCTACTAGTAACCGGTGGGTTTTTAATTCCGAAAAAATCCAATAATCAACGACGTTCTCGTCTCGAACGTTTTCCCTTGCGACACGCTGCACTTGACTCTTCGAAAAATCGACCGTAAAATTTCTTTCTCTTATCCTCTATGTCGTAAATTATTTTTTGTAAGTGCATCTCTACCCTTGCACGATATATCAGGATCGCATGGCCCACTTTACATTCCATTGGACGATCGAGCGTCCGTGTGCCGAAGCGAGCAGAGCGCGGAAGGGTGTGCGTCTGTCCATAAAAGCGACTCGAGAGCGTAATAACGACAGCCAGCAGGCGCGGATAGCCCACCTGACGCACCTACGGGGTCACCTTCTTCGTTCCCTTTCATCCTCTCGTTCCGAGCCGCGCGCGCGCGCGCGCGTCGTTTAAATGCTATTCCAACTGCGGCATCTAATCTCGCGCCGGGGGCAAACAAATCGGAACGATAGTGCCGTACACGGCACCGCGGCGCGATTCTCGTCGATCGATAACGAGAGGGAACGATCGAGCGAGCATTACCCCGCTCGAATGTTCTCCAATTAATATCTTTCATTTTTGTGCAATCTCGTTTCAGAGAATTCCGAGCTTGGAGTATCAACTCCTTCCCGTTCCGGTGTCAATTCTCTTATCCCAATTTCTGCTCCAGGTCGAAACTCGATATGAACATTTTTCGAGCCGATGATCGTATATTCAATTTGACCAAGTTTTGAGGCTGCAGTACGGCTAGACAGATAAATCAGTCAAACCGGACGCGCTTGGCGATAGCGCGCCAATATTTCATTCCGTTCTCCTCGCGACTCGAATTTTCACTTAAAATTTACACGTTCGATTTTTTTTTCCTCCGCTCCACGGACTCCTCTCGTTTCTTTTTTCGGTTCAACCTCGAGGAACACCCTGTATAAGTCGCGGGTATATACGAGCAAGACGAGTTTCTCAGAGCGTGGTGGCCCTAGAGTGATATACGGCCAGTAAAAAGTGTCGAGAGAAGGGATCCGGACCCTCGGAGGATGTAAGCCCCGTGATTTCAAATTAGTTTCAAAGTAGCGATTTGCCGTGCGCGATGTCGAAACACGACAAGGATGACTCGGATAGCGCGAAGGAGAGGAGAGGAGCGTACGACGGACTGTATATCTGTGTATAGGAACGCGTGAAAATATCCGGTGCGGATCGGCGAATAGGAGCGGCGAGTTGAAAAATCGGGTTAGTCAGCGAACGACCTTGAGATGCCCAGGCGGTACAAAAGAGAGCCACTTCTAACCCGAATTAGCCAACCCATTGTGCCCTCGTCCGTTATCTTTCTATAACCCTTTTCTCGTTCTCTCGAACGCTACCTCGGCTGAACAACGCGAAATCGCCGTAGGAAGATAATTCAACGATACACGTCACTCCGGGCCTATAAATAAAGCGCGTCTCTCCCTCTCTCTCGCGCGCGCGCGCGGTGCCAGAGGAGCGCGATTTCCGATTGGTCACGCCGTGCCGGTGAACGTTTTACATAAATCCTCGAATACCGAAAGGTTTGTGGTGAAACGAGATCGAAGCTCGGGTTTAATAGCCGATTGCGCAACCGTACGGGTAATTGCGCCAAGTGGAGCAAGGTCGTTCGTTTCGTCGTTTAATCGTTACCCGTGTCGAAGAAACCGCGCACAATGCCTCGTTACGGTCGGTCCAAGTCTCTCACGGCGCTGCCCACGCTAAACTCTGACCCCGTCGAGGGCGGTGTGACGGTACACCGAATTCGACCCGATTCGCGAGCGTCGTTAAACTTTATCAAGAAATTCGGTAGAGTTTCGTGCCAAATAGTTATAACGCGGGTACACATGTACCGAGCGCAGCGCACGAACCTCGACTGAGGTACTTATACGCGAAGATCGTCCAATTGAGTGCCGATCAATATTTATTATCGAATTATCTTCGCAACGAAAAATTAATAGACTTTTCTGAAATAGCCAAAAAATCAGAAAAAAAAAATTAGGAATCGAACGGTTCAAACCGCGATCTTATACACTACATTGAATTTGGTACGCTCGACACAGCATCTTGTGAATCGAGATGATCCTAGAATTTATTCTCCTTCTCAACTCTCGTTTTTCAGAACGTGAGATTTGTTGTCCCACTTCTCGAAGCACTTTATTACGATTATCGAGACCGGACGCGTTAAGTGATCCTCCTGGAAGAGAACAAATTCTCATGTTAGTCGTCTATTAAAAATTGTTCGGCTCGAAGGCTAGCCTCTCTTCTCGAGATATGAAGGGCTCTCGACGTAGGAATAATACGAGACATCGAACGCCGCGATAAGAGTCAGCCGAATCAGGAAGAAAAATTAATAGCAGCGTCGAGTTGAAAAATAAGGAGCGATAGAATTGAGCGGATACACTATCGCAGGTTTCGATTTCGTCCCATTTCCCGGTTTTATCTCGGCGGATATAGTTGCGAGATAATCGAGTTCCGAGGTGGACGCTGGGCTCTCTAGCGTCCGTGGGGTCGCGTTTTCCCATGGCCCGCCCACGCACCGAGTCCCTACGTATATATACGCACGGCTTGTCGTGCTCCTCGTCGTCGGCCTCGTCGTCGGGGGCATAAAAGTGTCGGTCCATGGGCTCGAGTGCCGAGACCACCTTGCACGAGCGGAGATCGCAGGGCGTGGGCGCGAACTCGCGCGCACCGCGCGGACGCGAGCGAAATTGGATTTGTTCCGGTGAAAGGCGAACTTTCGTCGAGTGGAGACAAAACGATCTCGTACGCGATTCAATCCTCGCCGAGAATTAATCCCCGTTGCTGATTGATGATTTTTCTTGGTACAAGAAAATCTAAAAATTCTTTATTGTGTAATTAATTCAGAAACTCTCGCTGAGAATGTTACAGTTTCGTCGAAACTGAAAATTTCCAATTATAGTAAGGCCGGTTTTGGATGAAAACGAATGAGTTTTTGATCCGAATCGCGTAATAACTCACGGTGATTAGGGTGAAGGATAATTATCAGCGCGTTTAGCAATCGTATTAAGCGTCTTGCTCGGCCGTATCAAGCCGCGCTCGTCGTAAACCACACCGACCCGAGCGCGAATTGCTCGGGACGATAATTAAAAAGCGATTGCGTGTTAGACGATACCGGGATGAATATGATGAATAAAAAGCGCGTTAAAGGCTTATCGGCGAGACGCGCCGCGCGAGCCGTTTCCGTCCAGCGGATGCGTTATCTCGACCGAGATCCGACCTGTTATCGCCCGAGTAATCCTAGACGTAGGTTTTATTCGCGAGTACACGTAGCGAGAGCGAGCGTGAATGCACGCGGTGCTCGAGAACTCTCGGAAAATGCAAAAATATATCAATTCGCTGAAAGCTTGGAACTAATTAAACGTTTCAAACTCGTGCGATAGATTATTTTTAGAGGACGTTTACTACCCTGCTTCGATCGATAAGAAATCCTCGACCAAAATGTTGGGATCTTACGAATATGATTTAAAAATAATTTACTCGTATTTTATGATCTACTCCAAGAAAAATATTGAATTAATAGAACAATCTGCTAACTTTTCTTCATATGCATATTTGAATAAATATCTCCTTAACGCAAAAAATACTGATATGTGAAATTCCTGATATCCAATATGACGTCTTATTATCTTATCTTATTATGACATCTTCGGTATGTCTATAAATTTTCTATTTATAAATCGTAATGGGGCAGGAATGACGGTGTGAATGATCGGCACGTTCGGCAATTAAAGGACACCCTATATATAGGAGGTCAACGCGACTCACCGGTATATTAATGAGGGACGGCGTGAGACGTACATTAATCTTGGCGCGAGATCCGTAATACACGCTAGCGAGCCACCCAGGCGCGCGCGCGAGCGAGCGTCCGAAAGGAAAATCCTGCAAAGTGGTCGGCCAGATAACCGAGAGATTACCGATCGTCGTGAGATTATAAAACGCGCGCGTGCTCTCTCGCTTGTAAAGCGCGCACATGGCGTTTTGAGAACACGAATGGAAAGAAGAGTCCTCTTTTTTCTCGCTCGGATAGGGCGATTCGCGTGTTCGCGATAACGCGCGACGACGCGAAACTCGAGGAACTCCTTGACGAATCCGAGAAAATCGCTTTTATGACGTAAAAGTGGAAATTTCAGAAAACGACCTGTAGAATTTTCATCGCGGCTAACTGTACTTTTATCGAACGATGTTAATAACTGATAAAGTTTATTAAAAGCAACATGCTTAGGTTTGCGTTATGGTCTTAACCTTGATACCCCGACTTTCATGGAATAGTTGATAAAATCGAGGTATTAACTTTATAACTGCGCTGTACTGTCCATTAAATATACTCAAAAATATCCCTGGAAAAACTTGTAGATTACTCGCTTTCACGTTGATTTTTTTTTTTTCAATAAAAAAATACTCCGCTACTTTCGAATTGGTTTAACCCTCTTCCCCCGAATGACCCCGCGAGTCCCTCGTCGCCGCCAGTCGCAATTTCCTTTTTCGTCCGTTATTTATCGTTACTATTAAAACGCGAACGACGATTGTCCGTATATACGCGACCGTTACGGCCGGACGAACAAAACAATTTTCAATGGGCACGCATCGGTGACGTCCGACGGCGTGATTTACATGTGCTCGAGGGAGTTATGACGGCGCGCTCACGGACCCCTATGGACGTGAATGTAGCTCGTTCGACACACAAAACCCTCCTCTACGATGGCTCCTATACTGGCATAAACGTATCGATTATGAACAATTATTATTCGATTCGATGATTTATTATTACATTTTCCAGATGCTGCGGCATGAAAAATACCACTGATATTTTACAAAGATCGATCAATGCAAGGAATTTTCAATTGAAATTACAATCACCGAATTACCGTAAAGTACACATTACAAATATCTAATTTCGTATTATGAATTACATTTATATTTTTGTATTGAAATCATTTTTATAAATGTGATCGGGAGTAAGGAATACAAAAATGTTGAACTCGAGTCTTAATACTTTCTACGTTTTACATCGGACGACGTGTACGTAAATAACACGCGATTCGATCGATTCGATTCAAGAGTGAACGCTTCAGTTGCAAAATCTCTCGAATGATTACTCCCGAGTGATTTCATTTTGACCGAGCGGAATTCATCAAGATAACCCCACGCGCGTCGAACTCGCCATTCTAAGTATAGAAACTGAGGTTCGAAACAATTTGTTTATTGCAAAGAAATGGAATGAGAAATTCCGAATAGATATTATTTATAATAGAATTTATATGAATTTTCAGTTTTATGAATATTCAGTGCGAATCGAAATTCAATTCCTTCAGTTCGAATATTATCGAGAGAGAAAAAAGATAAATTCCAATAATTATCAACTGAAAAAAAATCGTTTATGACAACTGCCTATCGCGTAAACAAGAATCCTCGTTTTGAAGTGTAAAAAAGCTACCTGATATGCGGTATACCTTCGGTACACTCACGTTAATTACTTTCACGCTCGAGTACGTGTGCGCTCTCGAAACCGTAAAATCGTCACAAGAACGAGGATAGCGCGCGACATCGGTGACATTTTGGCACTTAACGTCAAGATTATTGACGCGAAACCCGACTCGCGGTGCAGCGTCATACGTAGAGGATGCGATGAAAAATCATCGACTTTTTGAACCATCCATAGGTATAAAATAAAATTTAATTCGGTAATGCTAAAACGCGAGAGGAACTAAAAAATTAAATTGAAAAATTTCAATGTTCAACTTTTCAGAGTAGAGATATGCAACGTCGTACGCAAATAAGAAAGAAAGTTTACAATAGTGTTCTCTTGACCCGATAATTCGGTTAGAATTTTAATCGGGTGAAATTTAGCATTGAAATTTAAGAGAGCGAGATTTGTGAATAGAAAAAAGTAACACATTCACAAAAGAAGTTGAAAAAAAGTTTAGACGGAGAAAACCACGTTCATTATCGTCCAATGTTTGGACAGATTTCACTCGAGCTCACACGTTACTCGAAAGAGAATCTCCCGGTGTGGCACGCGTATCACTGCGGTTACGCATACCGCACCAGGGTGACGAGTTTTCATCCACGCGTAAGCCGTATCAATAAAAATGGTGAAAGCCGACACGTCCAGAATAAACCAGCCAGATATAAAGAACGCTCGTTCCTTCGTTCACAGTCGATTCACTCGCAACGGCTCGGTCTGACTTCAGAGGTTCATTCGAAATTTCACTTAGCGGAAAATTCGACCCGAAAACTTGACGTCCCTAGTAGAAATGAAATCGAGTTTTTAGCCAGTAACTGGCCAGTTTTACTAGATATCAACAAAAACATGGCGACTTTGAATAAAACTGACAGCTTTCAGGTTATCAAAATTGTGATTGTGTTATTGTAATTGTGATAATTGGGATTGTGATCATGTTACTGGATATGTTTACTGCCTAGTTACTAGATTTGTTTGCTGGTCAGTTTCTAGACTTAACCAAGTAAAACTTAGTGTTATTTATTATAATAATTAGTGTTATTGTGATTGTGATAATTGTGATAATTGTAATTGTGATTATGTTACTGGATATGCTTACCGCCTAGTTACTAGATTTGATTGCTGGCAAGTTTCTAGACTTAATCAAGTAAAACTTGATTCATTTCTACTAGCTGTGCGGCGCGTTATTACGTGAAAAACAAAAGAGCGATTTTCAATTTTTCTAATTACTCGGAGAGGTAAAGAAACGACGGAACGAAGCCCGTTGAGTCATCGACCAATGATAATGCCGATCGCGATACCGATAGAAATCGCGGCGACCGAGAGCTCGCGATCGATCTCCCCGTGAATCCCCGCGGCGTGTTACGAATCCTGCCAATCACCGGAGCGTAATCGATATCGCGCCGGTGGGAGGTGGGCATCGACGCGATACGATCGGCTCCGCCCCGGGCGT
The DNA here is from genome assembly GCA_003055095.1 of Goniozus legneri. NCBI lineage: Eukaryota > Metazoa > Arthropoda > Insecta > Hymenoptera > Bethylidae > Goniozus > Goniozus legneri. The sequence continues at coordinate 484,530 of NCVS01000035.1, forward strand.
GTCGCCGTCCTGGACGATTTATAATGTTAATATCCCGGAGCCAGATTCTCTCCTCTCCTCCTTCTCCTCCGCTCCCACCCCACTCCTCTCTAGCTCGACTCTCGCTACGAGCTACGAGCTACACGCCGCGCTGTGTGCGTGAACGCGAAACGATCGAGTTCTCACGGCCGAATTTGCGCTACGAATAAGCGCGCGAGAGATAGCATTCGACGCGCTCCGAAATGGTTTAGCGCGAGTTAACCTCGTTACCGGCCTAGTCCAATATACACAGCGATTCCGATCGAGTATTGAAATAGGTGTTTGACTGTCTATTAGAAGAAACCGATTTATTGACCGAGCTCGTCGTCGGACGAGGGGCGAGATCGATCGGTACCCGAGCGAACGGGCCGAGCGAGAGAAACGCAACGGTGGAGGGGATCCAGATCTCTTGCGCCCACGCGAACGAAATATCGTCGGACGATATTTGTGTTTCTCACGATTCGGTCGCGCGGTGACTTGCAGCCCCCGCCTCGAGATCCCTGCCCACGGACTTTTCACGGCGTACGAGCGCGAAACCGGTCGCGCGGTTGGAAACGCCGAATGTTTGTACGGCTCTGGTTCGGCACTCGAGGCCTCGCTACCGAGAGCCCGAATTCGCGCTAATAAACGCGACTCGAGCGACTCGCGGCGTGGGAGGCCGGACGATAGGGACTCGAAACGGGAACACTTACCGTCGTAAAACAAACCGGGGAGAATGGTACTTAACGTAGGTGAGTCGAGAGCGCGTCCACATACTTCCAGGGTGACGTCGTCCCGATCGTTTTTCCTCCCGGGGTACGCGAATGGTGTCGCTCGGCGTCGATTCGTCGGGGAAGGTCAAGGCGAAGCTGGCACTCTCGCGGAGGAATATTTTCGCCTCTCCTGCGCGCTATGAACGGTAAATTAGCATTACGCTCGCATTACCGATGTTGTGACGCGCGGCCTTTAAGTCGAGACTGGCCCGTCCGCCGTCCTTCTCCCTCCAACGCCTTCTCGCTCTTCCCCTCTCGAGCCTAACTCTGATTTATAACTCGTGCAGCGGCGACGTGTCGCGCGGACGGTAACGACCCCGCTCTGCGCGCGCACACCGACCGTAGAACCCCCGGGTTACGCCTCGAGCCGCCGATAATCGACGAATGCCGCACCTGCGCCGTTAATCGGGTATCGATTTCTCGCGTCGTTCATTCCCACCTTTTACCCCCCCCCCCCCCCC
>NCVS01000035.1:488462-506153 GCA_003055095.1 Goniozus legneri
CCCAGAGCGTCCGAGAATAGCCTTCCCCGAAGCGTCGTTCAATCAAATAAATAATTTTCAGGACGAACTGGGCGGCACGGAGCCACTGGCATAAATTACGAAACGCTTCGAGTACTCGCGTGGAAAAAGCGGACTCGCGCGAGTACAACGTACTCGTCTCACTCTACCAGCGAGACTTGAAAAGAGAGTCGTTGCAACATTGTGTTCCTCCTCGTCCGATGATTCCCCGAAGCTGCACCGAATCGAGGTGAACTGAATTCTATCTCGCGAGGTTTTTACCACTCGCCGGTAATCTTTTTCACTCGGACTGGCGTCACTTTAAAGCACCTCGAGATTGCCATTATCAATCGGTCACGGCGCCTCTCTCGCACCTGTCGCCTCTCGAGCCAAGTGTTACATTTACCGCGAATCGTCCGCTCTATCGCTCTTTTCGGAACGGCCGCGCGATCTCTCGACATTGCGAAACGTCAGCGAGAGAAAAATTTTTTTTCACCGTGAAAATCCTCTGCTCCACTACCTCCGAGACGCTCTCAGCAAATTGGATTCAACGTTCGACTACTGAATTCGCGTAGGACCTGAGCTGTACATTGATCACAGTTCACAATCGAGTATTCATTGTGAAATGTGTAATTTTTGAAGAGGTATAATCAATTTCGACTAGAGAAACTGGACCGGAATGGGACAAATGTTACAGAATATTCTCGTAGTTACACGTCCACGAACTCAATTTACGATTCCTCGCGAGTGAACGGGACTCTCGCGTGGAATCGAATTTTTACATTTGTCTCGAATGGCGAAACTCACCACCGTCCTGCACTTTTTTCCAGACCGGCGATGTTAAAATATCCCATTAAAAGTTTATTGACGCCTTGTCAAAGTTTCGTTTGGTAAATTTACGATTCACGTACGATTCGTCTTGCGAAATGGCGCGAATTGCCCAACCTGCTCGGGGTAGAGATTATTCCTCGCGAAACTAGAAAACCGTTCATTAAATCACGCATCACAATACCCAATTTGTTACTCGACCGCAGCAGCTGGGAAATTAACCGCACACGTTGGAGGGAAGATCGGCAATGTATCGTAACCTCTCGATTAAAAGCCCGGGGTGTGTAACGCGATCCTCCTGTCGTCGCGCCAAAGCCAACAACTCGCATTTTTCCGTGCCGGTAAGAAAAATAAAAGAAACTCCCGGAGTCATTCTCGCTAAATATCGATTCTTTCGTCACATCCGAGGCACAATAGCACTCGGGCGATAGAAATTACGCGTATATTATCGGTTGAAAGTTTCCAGCGACTTTTTCTCACTCGAGACTCGAGTGCGGCGGCGATCCTAGAAGTGAAAAGCGAGCGAGAAAAAAAAGTCACACACACGGAAAGGGAGAAAAATCGAAGGCGCGACTTCTCTCGAGCCGGTCGAAAGGGCAGCTCGCGCGGGACACTCGACGACTCGGCTCGGATAGACAAAAAGCATCGCGGAGACGGAGGTGGCTCGGGCCTCGAGTGGCCGGCAGTTACACGTGCAAGATCGTCGGGTATAAAATGCACTCCTCCATCGCTCTCACGCGTCCCCTTCATCGCGAATGACGAGGCGAATCTTCGATGGCTCGTCTCTCCCAGTCGCTTGTTCTCTACGATCTTTCGATTATTTTTTTTCTCCCCCCCTCTCTCTCTCTCTCTCTCTCTCTCTCTTCGCTTCCGTGAATCCCGTACATTTTCTCGGATTTCGTAACGCACGGCTTTCTTGTTTTAGATATTATAGCTATAAACCCCCGGCTAATTGATCTTTTAGCGCTTACTTATCGTTTACGATTCCCGCTTTCTATGTTTTGCGCAGGAGTGTACTTTTCGCGAGGAGACGCGCTTAAACATAAAAATTAACACTTCGTCTCCTCGATAAGCCTGATTTATCCAATTAGTATGACGATTTCCGCGATTGCACCGTTTATCGTATTACAAATCTCGAGGCGAGTTTATAATTGCGCGCGCGCCAATAAAACGCTGAGTTATCGGCCTATAAAATTGCACGATTATCAATACCGGCGTCTTCCTACGGCAACATTGTGACGTTACGACTGTCGGTGGGGGAAAAAAATCCGATATACGTTAAACTCCGGATTAGCTCGGGTGTTAAATGGAATTTTTTTTTTCCCCCATCACCGACAAAGCGTGGAAATTTTCGCGACGCGGAATGCGGGAGTCGCGTCCAAGTCGTGCGAACGTCGAAGGCGCCGGGAATTCGATCGCGAAAGCTGGAGGAGCGATTAATCATCCGCGGAACGACCCGCCGGGGGTCCCGCGGCCCGCCACCTTCATTTCACCTCCCTTGACTCTTGACATCGACTCTCGCTTCCTGCTCGCGCCGGACAAAAATTCCCAGCGGCCGCGGTAAAAAGGACGAATAAATATTTAACACCCGGCTCGTAAATCCAAGACGCACGCGCGTAATACAGTTACGCGAAATTCAGTCTCTCTAGCCGGTCTCATCGCGGGGCTAGCTGTACATCCGCCAAGTTCACCTCCCCCCCCCCCTCTCTCTTCATTCCGCGCGATAAATTTTCATTCGTTATCGGACCGCGGGACTAGCGGTGGCGGAATTATTCGCGAACTTCGGCGAAAGAATCCTGCGCAGGGGAAATTGAGAAAAGATGAAGCCTCGTCGAAGAGCTGTAATTGCGGAGGCGAAGTTGGGATTGAAGTTCGAAGCGATCGTGATTGAAGACCAGCCATCATCTGATATCACGAGAGTCGATTTTCTTCGGGGTTGAAGAGCGCGCGAGCGCTCTCGAGCGAGCCCGCTGAAAAATTTGCGAGTTACCGAGCGAAGGAGAGCACGGAAATTACGGGGTGTCCCGCGGCGAGAGGGGGACCGTGAGCTCGCGAGAAAATGCTTGCGATTTTGCTGAAAGCGTTCTACTATCCCTATCTGGGTCGAGTTTCCAATAATTTTCGAATAATTGAACCGGAGCAACAAACCAATCCTCGTACCGACCTCTTCTTTTAACCCACTTCTATCGCCTGTTTGCGAGACATCCCTAGTCGAAATGAAATCGAGTTTTTAGCCAGTTACTGGCCAGTTTAACTAGATTTAAACTAGGTGTACTATCGAGTAACTATCTAGTAATTGGCCAGTTTTACTAGATATCAACAAAAACATGGCGATTTTCAATAAAACTGACAGCTTTCGGGTTATCAAAACTGTGATTGTGTTATTGTAATTGTGATAATTGTGATTGTGATTATGTTACTGGATATGTTTATTGCCTAGTTACTAGATTTGATTGCTGGCCAGTTTCTAGACTTAATCAAGTAAAACTTGATTAATTTCTACTAGGGATATCTCGCCGAGAATCGAAAATTCGCTGCTAAGTCAGTCTCGAGAAATAATCTATCGTTTTGCGGATAACATCGCCAAGAACGGGACGACAAGCGAAATCGACGATTCGACTTCGAATTAATGGACTCGACGGCTGGCCTCGCTAATCGCACCAACGATAAACTATCCCGCGTAGCAGGCACGCGTATAACGAATTTATCAACACTCAAGTAGAGACGTATTTTTTTTCGGAGAGGGTAGGTTTATTCGATCGGCCGCGATAATTGAGAACGATTCCCACTTGGCAGGAATCGCGAACCGAAGGTGGGCAACGTTACATGCATCTCGCCGAGTTTAACGGACAAAGACGGAGGGGGTTGCGAAAGGCGAGAAAGAGAGAGAGAGAGAGAGAGAGAGAGAGAGAGAGGAGAGAGAGGCGGATGGGAGATGGGCGGCTGTAAAAGAGGCGCATTGTTTGCCGAGCGTGCGCGGCCGATAATTCAGTAATGAACGTAACCGACTCGCGCTCGCGCGCGCGCGCGCTCCTTCTCCAAGGGCTATAATTACCGATACCACGGCGGATAGCGGATACCTTAACTTCGGTCCCGGAGCGTTAGGCTGCAGCCTCTCTCGCACGCGCGCCCGAGCGCCCTGTACGTGTGCTATAACTTCCTCTCTCGTCCTCGTCGTCTTAGAATGGGCAGCTCTAAATTAATAAATCAATAGCCGCTGCCTTATCCGATCCGGTGGTGGGTGGAGTTTGTTTGTTTAAGAGCAGGATTTATTAATTTTTCGCTGGGTGGTGAAGGCGCGCTATCCTATGCCCTCCCTCGACCTCCGCGCAAACCCTTCCATGTATAGCGAGAGAGTGGGATGTGAACGAGTTCTTCCTTCTTTTTTTCCTACCCTTTCTCTCGTCGCGGCGAAGGAACCGATCTCGCGTGATTTCGAATTAAGATTCTCGAGCAAATCGTGTTTGTGGAGAAAAGATAGCTTTCGAGATGTGACATGTGATGCGAGTTTATTCACAAAAAATTTATTTATTCGAAAAATGATTATTCATTGCTATTTTTACCAAATTTAATCTCTGCGGTAAACAAATGTGCTCTCGTGAAATTAAAGGATACAATCAATAACAAGACAGTAGTCCAAATTACACGTTTGATGGACATCCAGTGCCATCTCTCCACAGTGCCAAGAACCTTCGCTTAAGATCAAAGAGTGGAAAACAATTAATCAATATTCGAAAATGAATGAAAAAGTTCATTATTTACCTGGAGTAGGAATTCTTGTTTATTACGATTATTTTGCTTGTCGTAAATACCCGGCTTGAAATATTTTTATAGAAATAAATTATAACCTTGTTACTCTTACATCGAAGCGATGTTCTGCATGTAAGAGAGAAAAACCAAAAAAAGTACTTTACAAATTCAACTAATTTTGAGAACACAAAAAGATTAAGGTAATGTTTATTTTAATCAAGATTTCTCACTTTTGGAAGAGAAATCTCAGGTTCCGCAAAACTGTGATAATAAATCATTCCACATAAAAGATTACCTATATACTCCAATTTGTTTCGATAAAAAAGGTATACGTCCCTCTTTCCATCCAAAAATTTTGTATGGAAGCCAATCAGGACAGTCTATTGTATCGCGTAACTACCTGAGGCCATCAATCAAAATTCTTCTAGGCCAGAGTTTCTTTTTATATTCTGCGCTGACCTTTGACGCATAATCGAAGATTGGAATAGTTTGGATAGTCGTGAAACGAGAAAATGACGATATGTCAATCGGACGTTCGAGAGGCAGCGATAAGTGGGACAATTATAGAGATGTTGTTCGGCGCACAGCCTATGATCGGTAGATGAGCAACATTGCGCCTGCACCATTAATATCCACGTCTAGCGGATAATGTGCATTGAACAGTTTGTAAATATTCAGGCATGCGTACTATGGAAGAAGAGGTATCATATCGTTGCCTATTTCTAGATTATTAACTATTTATTCAAATCTTTGAGTTATGAGACGCTTCCATCGTAATATATTTTCAATTTTTCGATTCTTACTTCCTAAATTTCTTCTGAGAATAATTAACAATTTTTAATATTATCAAAAATTTGACAAATAACTCGTCAGAAAATTCATAACGTATTATTTGATTATACACCAATAATGTGAATTAATACCAATGATAATTCATCGGCAACTCAATTTCACAAACAGTCCCGTCCGCAATCCAGCGTTATTATTAATTATATTTTATTACGCGTGCTAAATTCACTATAGCACGTCTCAAATTATTCTTTTTTTTTTCACGCTCGAATACCGTTCTGATGTTGGAAGTATGCAGTAGGAGCGATCAGGTAGCCACTCGCTTTATTGCACGACCGACGAGACCGAGATGCGAAGGTGGCATCGGCTCTCGCGCACCTGCTACCATCATTATCATCAGCGCACGGGGGTCCAGAAAACACGGGGAGCAAAAGAGAGTCGATTCGACTCTAATTCCTGCCCTCGGGTGCAATTCGCCGGTCGCGCAACGCGGTAGATCGTGCGCCGAGGTTATTCGCGGTGTTCCAAGCCGCGCCGTCACACGTCCTCGCTTTCATTATTTTCGTATCAAAATACTTATTTATTATCGCCAATTCTTCACCCCACTCGATAACAACTTACGCTCGATTCAAATTTATTCGAGAAGTTGGTTCTCTACCGTATTCCTCTTTGCTCATAAATGCAGCTATGTGTACGTATAAATGACTTGGGAAATTTATTTGATCAATTCTCTCGTCAAATTGGATTACCACGACAAAACTGAATCCCTACAGGGGCGATAATAGAGTGCTTTTACCGGGCGCGGGTTTCCTTCTAACCTTTGACATTACGTCGATAAGTAACTCGCCCGACAAAGAACGAAGATGTAATGGGGGAGGGATGGGAAAAAGAACGTTTACATTGCGGCAAATGAGCTGTCCGTGTTTTCACGTTATATTTCAGTCGACCCGCTCTCGGAATCGCTATACACCTCGCTCCTCCTCCACCGGCTCAGCTCTTTGTGTGGCTCGTCGTATTCGTCGATATTGGTGTACCGAGAACGCGAACGGCTGCGTGTGCGAGTGATAATACTTTGTACTCGCGAAACGAGCTCGCGCTTTAATACGCACGAGCTGCCTCGGCGGGTAGAAGCGTCGCGAGAGCGCTTAATATCTCGAGCCAATCTTAGAGCTTGCATTCAGTGGGTTAGTGCCGTAAATGCCAGTAACCATAGAGCCCGGCAATGGCCATACTCGAGAGCGGCTACCGCTGTATACCCCGACCGGCCGGGGTATTCATTCCATTTGCAGTTATGACGAGTGCGAGTTCAGAGGCCGTGAGAGTTTGCCGGCTACTACCGTTCCCGCTCGGTTCCTCCCTTTGTCCTACACTGAAAAAAAAAGTGTTTTTCTACTCAGAATACAGAATATTTTTTATCCGAGTACTCTTGTTCGCAATATACTTTTACTTGAATATTTTCGATTTAAAAATATTGGTATTTTACCCTTCAAAATACCAAGGTTTTTAGCGGGACCAAAACTAAACTCTTTGTAGCATCCACTGTATTTTAATGCAAATTTTATCTCTACTATTTATAACATGAATAATGGATAATAAATCAAATTAATATATGAATCAGTAATGGAATTAAATAAAAAATATATTATATTACTTCATATTATTTCAAATTCATGATTCGTTTCAATCCGTGTTGACCAAGCGATGTTAAGTCGGCCATATTGATTTTAGTATTTTAATAACAACAATACCAAATTTTTTAAAAATCACTAAACTTGTTCTTATGGATAGTATATTTTGGTATTTTCAAAATAAGAATACCTTTATTTTTACCATAAGGAGATATATTCTAGGTAGAAAAATACTTTTTTTTTCAGTGTACGCTTTATCTTCTGTTCGGAGCGCAATACCGAAAAAAAAAAGATCCAAAACGAAAAATGTCGGCGAACACATCGTCGGCTACTCGTACGAAACTTTTTCGCGATCCCGTGACACCAAACAGGAACGGCTTATATAGTCGAGAGGTGCCTAACGGTAACATCGAGAGGCGAAAGAAAAATCGAATCGAGTCCCGACGTCGCAACGATCCCTCGTTACACGCGAGGACGTCAAACGCGTTACAGGCATCATTTTGTATAATCCAAGACGTCGATACGCGTACCGCCCCGCAACGCATTTCTCCGAGGTCTCCCCTTTTCTCACCTCCGACTCTCTTTATCCCTCTTTCACTCGCGGATCCTAACCTCGAGCTCGCGGCGATTCATTCGTGCCGACGGTAGTCACAATTATAGAGTATGACTGCACAATATTCGTCCCGTAATTTGTTATCATCGAATAAACACGTCTCAACGACACGTTCTACCGATGCGTATATACGAGGATCTGGCCGATGACGAGCCCGTCCGTTTGTATATTTCTCTCATTGCCGTGAATCGAGCCGGCGAAAAGTCGCGGGCGCTATTCTCTTTCCCGTCCCGAAGGATTGAATGGTAATTTACGTAGGAAGGAATTGCCCAACGTCGATTTTTCGAGGATCGTTGCGTAATCTCGCCGAGCCCGTCGATTCGTATCGACGAATCGAGTGGTATTCGTAATTATGCCGGATAATTAGTATCCCGTAATGTTGAAATAATATCTGGCTCGTTAAACGAATTACGTCCGTTCTTTTTTTTTTTTTTTTCGTAAGAAAATTACGTAGTTAGAAGACCGCTGGTCGAGATGCGTTTAATCCGACCCTGAGGGGGTCTTTGACGCGGACCGCACTGAATAGAGAGGTATCTCCTCCCTCTCGAGTCCGTCGGTCATCGTGGCCACGGCAACAGACGGTTAACGTCTAAATTAAACGTTTCTGGATCGACAAGGCGCGCGGATTCGAGGTGTCGGGGGTCCGCGCTCTTAATCTCGATTTAACGGCTAGACGAGAGACGCGAGAGGCCACCGCGCGGGCATCGCGCTTCCCTCTCGCTTCAATGGAACTTAATTGGCGAATACCGCGAGCGGTGTACGCGTAAGCCACGATAGAAGGGCAGAGTCTTCGAACTTCCCCCCCCCCCTTCCCCCCTCGGGACAGTACCGGGAGAATCACTTCGTCGACTCATACCCTCCTCGAGCCGAGTTCTGCGCATTCATCGTATAATGATAATAGTAACGGCGATAATACCACGGATTTTTATTCTCCCTCCCTCCCCTCCTCTCGTTTTTTTCCCCCCTCGAATCTTTTCCCGCGCGCGAGCTAGCCAAAGACGCGCCTCGGAATCCTTTACCAGTGCGCGGTGCGTTCGTCTCCGTTATTATCGCGAACGCGCAAAGTGAGAATCCGCGCGGATTACCGGTTTTTAATCTTCGCGCGCGCGCGCGCGCGGCTTATTGAGGAAATCAAATATGCACGTTTGCAGTATCGTTAACTAGGTGCGTGTTAACGCGCATGCGCTATTCGACCGATGTTTTCGAAATTGATAATTCGCTTTTTTTTCGACGACACGGGAAATTAAATCTCGATTATTTATGCCGAGTTAGATCGGAGGATATCGAATCGAATAATCCTTTTATTCGAGGCCGAGCCGAGGCGGAATACTTGATTTTCGAAAGATAGAATCACGTAGTGAGATATTGCGAATGTGGAGGAGAATGAGGGTTTCAGAGAGTAGTCGGTTGGCTGAAATACTCTCCTAGGGACGACCTTCGTCATCGAGAAATAAGTAAGCACGTTGCTCGGGAACGTAAAGGTCAACTAGCATACCGATAGGTGAACCAGATACGCATCCACGCTCGCGTATTACCTACACTGCCCAGCGGTTTATGAGTTATCATTTTCATACCGCAGCGTCCGTAAATACATATAGCTTAGATATTCACTCTCAGATATGAAAAAGTATAATAATAATAATGATATTGAGCACAGCCGAGATGACCTATCTCGTATTTCTGCAATTTTTGCATACAGGATGTTCACAAATCGATTATACTACTGAAAATGGAGTAGAGAGTTTGATAGTGCGTGGAAAAAAAAATGAAATTAAATATACAACTGCTATCTTCAGCAATACGGAAATGGCCACTATCGTTTACCCTTCTCTATTCAATGGACCGAACAAATAAGGAAAAACGTATAACCTCTTCGAGTCCACGTAAGGCAATTTTCCTCATATTTTTTCTACGGCAGACTAGTGCGCACTCCAAATAAAGTTGGAGAAATCACTTCTGGATCTGGATCTTAGACGGGCGCGAGCTAGCCGTTAATTAAGCTCTAAGTCCTCATCGGGCTCGACTCGACGTACGACGTCATTGAGGGGGAGTCGATCCTAGAAAAGGAGACCCTCTCTGCGTGACACCAGCGTTGGCGAGACGAGCCCACATGCGCGATACGGCTACGGAAATCGATGAAATTCATTCAGCGGTCGCCACTGCGGGCGGTAAATACGTTCGAGGGACATCCGTCACTGACGGAATGCGCGGCTAATTGGACGTGGCGCGTGCATCCCCGTGCTTCGCCCGTGATGAGTGGACTACCGTAAAAAAGAAACTCGCGAACTCCCATTTTGAACGGCGATTCGCGAAATTTGATCGCCGCGCGCGGAGCAAGAAGCGAGAGCTGTCGATAACCCCTCGAGTCCAGTAATTCTCCATCGCGATAAATAGTCAGATGGGAGTCGATAGTCGTTACTTTATCGAGATTTTATTTGGTTCAAAACTGCGACGAACGTTAATTAATGACGGACTAAATGTCTAATTTATGGTATCACTGACCGAGATCGCCCGAGTGGACCAGAAGAGGGCACGAAGCCAGCTTCGGACTGGTTTCTTTCACCGTTCAATCGGGCAGAAGCGATGGCCTCGCCAAATGAGGGTAACTGTTTATAGCCACCCGTGAATTCTTCCTCCGTTCGTATAGTCGAAACGTTATTAACGCGATTTATTTTTGCGGAAAGAAACAACTTGTAAGAACATACTTATAAAGAAAGTGGTAAAAAATACTAATTGCGTATGAACAATTTGAAAATAATCGAACAAATCTTTTTCAACGAAGCCACAATAGACCTGAAACAAAAAAATGAAGAATTTAACAAATAAACGTCGTAATTCAACTAAGAAAAGAATAGCAGAACAACTTCACGCGCGTAATTAAAATTTAATGGCCAGCGCGCAACTACAATGCGATTAATTCTCACACGGGATAAACCACCGTCGCAAAAAGAGCAGTCGGGTCGACGTAGCAAACTTGTCACCTTGAAGTATTTATTGGCAATTTTTTGTCCAGGTGAAAGAAAATGTAGAGGAAGATTAGTTCAGTTCGTGCATATGCATTAGGAAAAAAGATCAACTCTCGCTTCGAAGGGGAGAGGAAAAAATGAATGTACGAGGTGGCAAGAAACGCAATCGGCTCGCGCTCAGTGGTAGACCGACGAGGGAACCTATTATAGCGGTAGCACCGGGAGTAAAGGAGTCCGGGACAGGTGAGATAATCAAGCCGCGCGCGGGCACCGAGACCCGTCGGTAATCACTATTCGCTCGTACGAGCATCTTTTAATATCCTGCGAGTGAGCGATTCTTGGCGGCATGTGAGGGTTCGTGTCGTGCGGGTGAGGAGTCGTCGAGGGAGTGAGAGAGATGGATATTCATCTTTGGTACTCTTCATTAAGAGCGCAAGGTCTGAATCGTTCCACTATTTCGATGTACCTTGAACAAATTTCTGGATAAAATAAAAAAGTGAAGTTGTTTAGTTCGTTAAAACATTTGCGCCACAAATTTTTCCCATGTAGGAATCAATCGATGGAAATTTTTGGCTTCATCTCTGGCCTAATTAAGAAAAAGTCCTTCCGTTTACGTACAAGAGAATGTTTAAACGATTCGAAAAAAATTTTTCCGCCGCGCGGTGATATACGAGCAGAGCCCGCTTATCTTCGAGAACGCAGACTGACGTTCCTCGCTCTCCATTCCTCGTTGCGGACCGAGTGCACCCAATATTTTATTGACCGAGTCAAAAGGAGAGGAGTAAAGGGCGAACCCTCCCCACTCGAGGCAGCAACAATGCACCGCGCGAGTACGGTGGTCCACTCGATGGCTGATTTACCGCTCGTCTAATTTGTAGGCGGCCGCTATTAAACAATCCATAAATGCGCATGCGTAAAACACTCAGGGAGAAGGCGCGCGCAAGGCAGCCGCGTTTATTATTGCGCGCGCGCGATTTATTCATATTCAAATGCGCGCGAGCGCGTTTACGATCTCGCCCCCATTCGCCGCCACGCGGATATCGGCGGACGGCTGGAAACGTTCCGCCCCCTTTTCGAATTTGACGACCAAGGAAACCACAAGGAGCGAGAAACTGATTCGCCTTTTACGGCGCTCAGGACGATAGGCGCGAAACTCTGGCGAGAGACAATGCCTTTCGTTAAAAGTAATTACAATGTTATTAAAGTGGAACTGAATATTTGCGTCTTAATTGATACGAGACATTGAATATATTCTTGACATTGATACAAGCCTCGAGTTTCAACTCGAGTTTTATCGACTGTTCAGACTCGAGTTTTTCAAGTACCGTAAATCCGTTATTCTATTGTTAATAGAATCGAGTTTCAGAAAACGAAATATTTTATAGAAATTTCTTCCCGACGGCGATCGAACTTCTCCACGGTGAACTTTCGATCCCGAAGCCAAAGTTCACTCGAGACAATGGCCAGTACCCAGTTGACTCGAGTCGTTAGTGTCTCAGCACGCCTCAGACAAGAGAATATATACATATCGGGGTCCGAATGCATTACGCTATAATTGTACATCTATCGTGCGAGATACGAGTGTAATATCGCGCCTTGGGAATCCCGGGAAACGCCATTACCGAGTCGTCGACGTACTCGGCTCCGACACGAGCGAGGACTTATTACGTTACGCTGCTTGAATTAGGTACTCGTTACCGGTGTTACGTTTCGGCTCGCGACACCGATGCGCGTGGGATAACGACCACGCGACATCGGAAGCGTTTCTCCATTCGAAACGGATAATAGCGTCCAGCGTTTCAGCACGTGGTTGACCGTTCGCGGTCTCCTCGTTAACTCGAAGATTTTTCTGAACTGAACGATTAAACCGGTGTAATATCTTTCCGATAACTTGAACTTTGATGATAATAAATATGACTTTTCATACCGAACCGCAAAATGTTTCTTTCGTGACATTTAACTTGAAATAGTACAACAAACCAATCGACAAATGAGTCATTTTCTAAATAAAGGAATCGAATATTTAACGAATGAATTTATTTAAGGAGGTTGAGGCATTTCATAAAAATAATGAAAAAAATTGGTTGTAACTCTTTTTTGATAGCTTATTTAATTTAGAAACTTTCTGTAAAATTTTTAAGGCGATTAGGAAGCTATTTTGAATAAAAATTAACTTAAAGCGTTACATCTAATCCTATGTAAAATGTGTCGTTCTGACAAGCTAAGAACCCATTTTGATTTATAACAAGTCAAAAAATAATGCCAGCGATGCCAAAATTAGATATGTTACGAAGCAATATTTTATACATATTTTAGCACTTTTTCTGACTTGATTAGGAAACTTTTAAGTAATAAACTTCAAGTTTGAATATTAGTTGACAATTCGAATGTTTGAGATTATCTACATATCGTACCAAATTAAAACTAAATTGAACTTTGATTTGAAACAAACTAAATAAATAGTTGTTAAAAAACAGTTTTTTTTGTCAAAATTATAAATGATATATATATGTAGATCATGTTTCATATTTTATTTTCTAGTTTTGTTAGAACTGTACTGCCTCAACCTCCTTAACGTACTGTTTGATCGAACTTGAAATTTTACCAGAAGCTCAATTTTCGGTGTCTCTCGTCATCCAGGAACCTCGATCCAAGCTGGCAGACTCGACGGAGTCGTGAGAATCGGCTCCCGTGCGAATAACATATACAGACGCGTGGAAATCGCCCGGAGTAATTTCACACGTTGGAGAGGAAATTGTCCGGTGTGGCTGTACGGACTCGAATGCTCGGTAGGCGCTAGCGTACATATATATATGTATATATATATATATATGTGTATATATATATATATATGTATACCATGCACGCGCCACACGCCGATCATATTCGCCGCTCTGATATTAAAGCGTGCCACGATCGCTCGCTAATCTCGCTCCCGTACCGATCGGTCCCTCTAACGCGATGGTAATCGCAATTGCGAGAACGATATACCGTTGACCGGGCAGGAAAATTGAAAAGCGTTCCCACGTTTTATCCAGTTCCAACCTGGACGATATACAACCACTTCGATGCCGCTTAATTGGATTATTCCGACTGGGAATCGCACAAATTGTTCTGAAAAACTATCCTTTTTAATACGCCAAATTGATTCATACCGAAATGACTTCTGGTAATATTTTGATGAAATCCTACCATAATATTGCTGATTTAAAATTCGTATCTAATTTTTTGATCTATTATATAGAATTTCCCTAGTAGAAATGAAATCGAGTTTTTAGCCAGTAACTGGCCAGTTTAACTAGACTTAAACTAGGAACTGGCTAGTGTACTATCGAGTAACCGTCTAGTAACTGGCCAGTTTTACTAGATATCAACAAAAACATGGCGAATTTGAATAAAACTGACAGCTTTCAGGTTATCATAATTGTGATTGTAATAATTGTGATAGTTGTGATTGTGTTATTGTGATAATTGTGATAATTGCGATTGTGATTATGTTACTGGATAAGCCTACTGTCTAGTTACTAGTTACTAGATTTGAATGCTGGCCAGTTTCCAGCCTGAATCAAGTGACACTTGATTAATTTCTAATAGGGTTACAGGAATTCCTGAAATTCTTCAGAACATGTTTCACTTAGATCATTCTAGTGACACCTACTGATGAGAAACGACAATCTTCGTATTTGGCACTGGCTCGTGCTAGGACTGATTTCAGTGATGCAAGTTGGCCTATCCTATACTGGTGACTTGCTCGCGTGTACGGCGCGTACACATTCGGCGTAACGTGACGCGCGCTTGCGTATTATTGCCAATGCATTTTAAGTAGTCTACCGTACGGGACTCGCGCATTGTGCACCTGTGTGCCGAGCGCGGAGAGTCGACTGCAACGCGTCGCGCGCGTCCTCCTCTCTTCCCACCGCTTGTGCTTATACGCGCGCACGGCCACACCGTACATATTCGCCGAGTCGTCGCTGTTGTTCGCGTTCACGTGTTGGGCTTGTCGCGCGCGCCAACCGATCATGCTCCCCTCCTCTCTCTCTCTCTCTCTCTCTCTCTCTCTCTCTCTCTGTCGCTCTCTTCGGTCGGGTTCGTATCAGAGTTAAAGATTTAAGTTTACGCCGAATATTGTGATCGATATTGCTAAGAAATGGCCCTATGAATAAATCAATTGATGAATTATCGATAACAACGATACTAGTTTTATTACTCGACTTGCAAACTGAAGAATTAGATTATACTGTCAGAATATTGTTGTCTAAACTGCTTCATGATTGTAAATATTATAGTATATATTGCGATGTACGAATTTTCGACAATCGGGTAATTAATTATTACTTTTTTGAACAAAAAGATTCATCCGTAAAAAAAAACAATAGATTCGAAAGTTGTTTGGCATTTTAATCACCCGCGTCCAGTTCGCGATGCGCTTTGGTGCGACGTCTCTCCTGCAGGCGCGCGCTGCGTTTTGAAAGCAATTTGTGCCAATTGCCCAACAAGGAATACACGCCTCTGCGTATGCCGATATTTATTCAGAAACACGGAAAAAGCAAGGAGAGAAATTCTCGCTTTTGCGCTCACTCGATTGTAATGCGTTTCGTAGAAAATTTCATAATTTATGAATGTATTCCCGACTAGAGAAATTCTTCAAGAGATGGAATCAAGTTTCGATCGAAATATTGATAAAATCTTGGTAAAGGAATAACACAGGAACTTACAGAAATATCACCTGATCGAATCTGGATCAACCGTTACTAAATAAGATTATGCAAAAACGGGAGTTGACTTATAGCTTTATCAATAGTTGGCCAATATTCCAATAACTTGACCGGAATTTGCAGTCTGTCTCTAGCGAGTTAAATTCGATCTTGAGGAAAATTTTCTATAGGGATCACGGTGATGAAAATTGATTGAATCGAGGAACTTTTCACTTGCTTATGTGTATACATTTATCAAAAAATTGGAAGCTCTTCTGTTTGTGATATCATGCGCATCTCGAGTAACATCAGGAACGTATGCTCTTTCCGAACGTACGATTATAGGACGAATGCCGATGATACAACGAAGGACGCCGTGGAATGGCGAGCTGCGTGCGCACGAGACCCTCGAGTAAAAAGACAGCGCAGCACGACCACATTACGATATACGTAACGAATGGCAGCCGAGTGGGCTTCCGTTACGCGATTACATGCGCATCTAATGCGCACTCGTGCCGTTTTAATAAGCATCGCTTATTCTCATTTTTCGTTTCTTCATTGTGACATATACCCAAACAATTAAAGCTGTAGAACGAAAAATACTTTCTTTGTGATTGAGTAACTAAGTTGATTCGATTTTTTTACGTATACGTGTTATACGAAGAGAATTCACACGCTTATAGGTACAAATGACGACTGTCAGCTTTATTAATTACGGATTTACCGCTTATCGAGCGATTAGCAAAAAACGACTTCGATTAATGTCAACATACTCGGTAAGGAGTATAGCTGCATTTATCAATTCGGAATAGAAGGACCTTTGCTCAATGCGGGGGATTCGACAAAATGCAATAATTATGCACTTGTTCGTTAAAATCAAATGCCCCCTGCAGAGTTTTCAGCGTAATTACGTAAATCGGGTTGAAACGACCCGACCAACAAAGTTGCAGTTTCCTAACGGGCCAATTAATCTAGGATGAGATGAAGTTTGAAATTGCGAATACTTCACTTGACGTTTTACATCGAAAATCAACTCGCAAGTTTGTTTCAAAAAACCGCAGAGAAAGGTCGATCTGTCGCAGAGTCAATCAAGTCACATGATGCACGTTGAGCGTTACGATAAAATGCAGAACTGGTTACAAAAATTACGTTTTAAATGTCGTGAAGGTGTAAAGGTGAGTTCGGAGAATCTCGAATATTGTAGAATCCCTAATTAACTCGAATTATTTTAATAGAATAAATTCATTCGTAAAGTATTCATTTTTATTTTTTATTTATTACTAAATCACTATGCATGGTTGTTCAACACATTTGCTCAACGTATTCTTGCTTTCTAAGAATTGGAATCAATGGGTGAAAAAATATCAAGACAAAGGTATTGAGCACTTTTAACAAATATAGTGTCAATTATACCCAAAGATAAATCAATCAATCGCGTATGGAGAATTCGAAAGCACATTCAATCGAGAATTCTCTTTCCTTTTTGAAATTGACACAGACGTGTTGAATTCTCGAAGAAACTTCTCCGCGTGAACCGTTTCGCCATCGTTTAATTACGACGTGTATCTCTGCCGGTCTCTCTCGGAATTCACCTCCCGGTGCCGCAAATGTTAAACCCGAGAGTTGATGAGAACGCGGCTAATTCGATCTTTCCGTTTGACGGAGTACGTGTTACGTGGGGGAAGGGTGAATCGGGAGGAATAAACGCGCTGGCACCATGGATAAGACACGGCGCACGCGTGCGCGTGAAAGCACACAGAGATTGTCTAGTTACGAAACGACGCACGACGACGTGCAACGTCGCGCGAATTAATTAATTTACACTCGAGAATAGGATTACAAGATCTCGGCGAGCGTTCTCGCTGATCTGCGATAAGCAACTGCTTTTTTTGCCTTCTTTTAGTAGATCGTACAACGTTCGATCAATTAGATAGCCCTGGCAGGTTTAAATGACAGGTAGGTGCGTCCCGAGTCTAATGAAATAGTTCTAGTGGTTCGGTTAGTATTGACTTTTCCGTTCATTAAGGTGAATGTCTTTTTTACCAAAGCAGAAATTGAGTTACTTCTGACGCAACCCTAATAATATTGTACTCTCTGCGGAAAGTTGAGATTCTCTTCCGTGCGAATTGATAGGTAACGAAACTTTCGCCTATTTTATTATTGGCGTGAAAAAAAGGCGGGAAGGCGAATAACGAGGGAAAAAACGTAATAAACGAAAAGACCTCGCGTTTCACCGTAGGCGCGAGGAACGTACAAAAGGTCAAACGTTGCCTCCAATCAGTGTCCTGGCCAATAAATAAAAGTCAATCTCTTCTCCAAGCTCAAACGGCCGGCGTGAGGCGTCGGAACGAGAGAAAAACATGGGCTTTTAAAACAGCAGCGTTACACAAATTCTTCTTCCTGGTCGAGTGATGAGATCGGCTGAT
>NCVS01000035.1:508887-522031 GCA_003055095.1 Goniozus legneri
CCCTCACCCCCTTCTCGTCCACTCTGATACACGAAGCAAAGGTCGGGGCAGCACTAAACGCCAGACAATGGCCGTCGGCACCCTTTATAACCCCCCTCCCGCCAGTTCGCGCGCGTACCTCACCTTCACCTTCGCCAGGGATCGTCCACGTCTCTCTCTCTCTCTCTCTCTCTCTCTCTCTCGCCCTCTCTCTTCCGCGAAAGAAGGAGAGATCGCATTCGCGGCTCCGTAAAATCGGCCCTTTTATCTCCTCCACTCCGCGGCAAAGTGGATCGAGGGCCTTATATACACGCCAATTGGCGCTAACACGACGAGATGAACGAGCACCGATTCGATACGCGACGGATCCGAGCTTGCCACGTTTAATACGAATTTCATTTCCTTCTTTGTTACCCTGATCCTAATTTTTACAACGATCAACATTAAACTGTAACGTTATATGCTCAATAGATGTATGATCTTGTCATTCTCTTTTTTTTCAATCCTATTTTTGTATGAAGCTACTGAATTTCAATGTGAGGATCAAGGTAAAATTTAGGTTATTAATAAACTTACACGTAGGCTACCCTTTCTCTTTTTGGTGAAAATTGGAACTCTCGTTACCGATCCCTCAATCTCGTTTTGGTCTCATTCTACTTTATATGGCCCTGGCCATATTTGTTCATACACTAATTGACACTGATCCGCAATTTATCGCATAATCGACCACGAGCCACCAATTTTAGAGTCATTTCAATACGGGTAACGCGATAGAGTCGAATGATAACGCAAACGCTACTTCTTCAATAAGCGAGTTTAAAAGGCCGACGGTTTTCGTAATCGCAACTAATTACGAACAATAATTAACGATCGATGATTTATTTTTCTTTTGTGCCTCCGACCCGACAGGTGTTCGCCTCACCGGCGCAATAAATCGTGTTTTCTCCGCGTTCTCTCCGATTCTCACGTCATCCTCACCCCGATCGCGTAAATCTCATTATCCAACGTTCACGTGCGCCGCGCGGAAAAGCCGCGAAAAGATGAGCAAACAGCTGAAAAAGGCCTGCGAGAGCACGTAGTCCGTAGTACGGACACCGAATATATCGGGTCGCGATTGCGTTTAACCCACGCGGAAAAAAACGGCAAAACGACTTAATGCCCGTTATTTATGAGATAGTCGCTGTAGTCGCGATAACCCCGGCTAAAGCCCTCTCGCGTCCGAGAAGACGAGAGAGGAGAGGATCCTTCCGGATCGCTAATAAGTTTATAGGGCGCGTAGAATCGGCGATAACGATCGGCGGATACCCCTCAGCGGGCCGGTGGGGCGCGGGTTCTAACATAGTCCCATCTCGGAATCGAGCCGAGAAACCGGCCGATCGGCGGAGATCGGCGCGGATCGCAGGCGGATAAAACGCGCGCCGCGGTATATAGCTCGCTCGCGAAATTATAGGGTGTTATCCGCGAGAGCGCGCGAGGTTATATGCGATTCGAGGCGGATAGCGAGAGGGAGAGAGATGAGCCGTGGGTACGTATTGTAAAGTAAATGGGAGCGAGAGGGGTGGGGCGTGCGAGCGAGATAGAAAGAGATAGAAAGAGATAGAGAGAGAGAGAGAGAGAGAGAGAGAGAGAGAATTACCCGGCGCGTTTATAAGGTCAATTTTAATGTGGGTCTCGGTTACAATTATAAAGCATCGTAATGGCCCGAGCGGATCGTTGCCCCTCGTGAAACTGGAACTAATTATTATGGTTTACGGTGCGAGCCGCGTTGCGAAAAATCTAGCCGAGCTCCGTGGGAGCGCGAGAGTGGGGAGAGGGTGGTGGTTAACGGCTCTTTGTCACGTTTCACCACCGATCTGCCTACGACGCGTTAATTGAATGTTCGAGGCGAGAATCTCGAAACTGTAACGCCGAACGTTCCTTCGAAATCGAGAGCTCGAGTTACCGCTTAGGTGGTGTAATAACCGCGTGATGCATGGGTTTATCGTCTGGTGGGGGACTCATCGAGTACCGGAAGTAATTTTGACGCGATGGATTAGGCGCGAGAAAGAGAGAGAGGGGGGGGGGCGAGACAAAGGATTAGGTGCGCGTGCGCGATCTTTGAGTTCCCTTCGCCACGTGGGGGCCCCGCGAATATCGGTAGGTGCCCAAGGACCCTCTTGGTACGAGTGTGCGAACGTATTAACACCTCGAAGGATTTATGGTATTGGGTGGGAGTTCATGGCGCGCTGGACGAGCGCGGAGAGGGATCGTCGAGAGCAAAAGCGTCCGAACGAGCTCCCCTGCGGCACGGCGGCCTGGCTCTCTCACAGAGGCCACTGGAACAAATGGACTCAATTTCATATTTTGTAACACCCCTAACCCTCTCTTGAGCGTACGGGAGGGAGAGAGGGAGCCCGACACCCACGCAAATGCGCAACCACGATCTATTTCGCTGTCGTATTTCTCGACTTAACGCCTGCGAGAGAGATCGCCGCTTCCTCGCCTCGTTTCTTCTTTTCCGCGCGATTAAGGCTCGACCTCTTCTCTCTCTCTCTCTCTCTCTCTCTCTCTCTCTCGCTGGGAACGATGGCGGGCACGCCGACAACTTTTCGATAGCTGTCGCGTCCGAAATCCGCTCGGCGTGATAAAGCACTGTCCATATTTCATCCAATAACTAGTTCTCTGGTGAAATAAAGGTAAACGGAGAGAGAAAGAGTATAACGTACGGTCACTGTAGGCGGAATACGTAAAAAATTAATCAGTCGAATTCGGCTCGGTCGATTAATAATTCCTCGTCCCCCATTTTTATTTATTTACATCGCGGAATATTTAATTACGTATTCCAATGTTACGCGATATATTACGAGCGAGCCGTACGCCCTGTTTGAACATGACGAATGGCGGGCGTACACCTCGCCAACTGGAATTGGATACATTAGCGCATGGCGCGAATACTTCATCCTCGACACGATCGAATCACGGTTCTCATCGTCGATCATAATAATAACGACGTTGTATCTTCGAAAAGTTTTCGGACGGAAAAAAAATGATTTGTACAAATCGGCGCGATCGAGTCGACCGCTTGATAATACTGTCGCGATTAGTATCGTGGGAAACTCGTTCTCGACATAAAATTATGCATACTTAATACAGAAAAACTGTTCTACCGCGAAAAACATTTTTCGAAAACACAAACATTTATTTCATCCAACAAATTTCTATCGCGATACTACAATTGATGTTCTATCGATTCGATAATTTTTTCGCACAATGCGAAGTAAAACTCATCCAACCTTTCCGTTGCGAGGAACTCTCCCGAGAACCCGTGACTTTTTCGATTCAAGTTCACGTATGGTCAGAGTTTCCGTTACTCGCTTAACATCGCACCTTCACCCCCTCGAAATCTCACAGGCGACTAACAAATCGATATAATTTGTCCCAGCTTAAGGCACGCATCAGCGGGAGCTAAGATTCGTGCGAACCCGGAAAGGCGTTCTCTTTGTCGCGCGATTAGCGAGCCGCGATAACAGAGGATCGATTAATCTCGAAACGACCCGGACGAGTCGCGCGCGCGCGGAAATGGTCGACATTGTAGGACCGCTCACGTGCCCATAGGTAGGTTATAAATATTGCAAAGCCGACTATACCGGTAAATGAAGCAATTATATTACAGCATCTCGAGCTGGCAAAGGGGCCGGTATCGCCATTAATCAAAAGGCACCGCGAGAGAACCGGAAGAGTTTGTCTCGTTTCATGCCGGCTAACTATATTCATTAGCTGCGTATAAGCGATTGTTACATGATACAACGCTCGTGTAAATACGAAATGAATCTAATCCCGGTGTGTACTCCCAGACCTTTTACAGTTGATAGAAAATCGAGTTGTATTGAAAAATTGGAACAATATAATTGTATTTTTGTACACGTTTGAAACAAAAGATATCATCTGTGTAATCTGATTTGATTACCGATAACAATATTAGAACAATTGCTGTTCTCGTACAACTTTCATGTTAGTAACTTATTCATAATTCTTGATAGATTGTCATAAAAATCCGAACGTGTATCGGTGAAAAATGATTCGACGGAATTACCTTTGAAATGAATTTGTTGAAAGAAAGAGAGAGAGAGAGAGAGAGATAAAAGGAGAGTTTGCTCGAACTATAAGAATCCCGAATCGCGTCTCCGCCGACAGGTCGGGCTTCGGCGAACCGCGCACGTCAATCGTTGACGTCCTTATCGCGGCATCGTGAGATAGTCAAACACCCGGGGCGGAAGGAGAACTGTAACGGTGCCGCTCTCTTGTGTATACGGCCGTATATACGTGTACTATATATACGCGAGACAGACGGACGCCTCGTGTGAACGCGAGGACCTCCGACTGTTTGGTGAAACAGTTTGACGGGGTTACATAATTGACGAGCAAACGTTGACTGTCGCGAGCGGGCGCGCGCCTGCTCTGGCTTGGCTTTTCGCGCGGATCGAAATCACTCGTCTCCCTCGATCATCTCTCTCTCTCTCTCTCTCTCTCTCTCTCTCTCTCATTTTTACGTGAAAATATCGAGCTTTTCGTTCGAGTTCGAGCTCCAGGAGAAACTCGCTGACGAATCGAGTGAAGCAGCTCGTTATGTAAACGGTCGGTCCAGATCCGAGGCAAATTGGCAGGACTCCCACACTGCGAGTAAGGAGCTCCTATATATACATTCGTCCCTGTATCTATGTGTGTGTTCGTTAGTGCTAAGAGCCCGTTTTTCGACGGCACTCTCGCACATCGATACGTCTCGTCGGTACAGTGTGGCGATAATAAAAAAAACTTTTTTCGACACACCCTAATGCGCATACCTACACATCTAGCTATATATAACCTCACACTCGTTATATATCGCGTTACGTTTACGCGCATATAATTGCGGGCGCATTGGGGCCCCTCGAAAGGGCTCGCTTGATTTATGTCTTCATACACGCCAAGGATGATGCTCGCGCCGATCGCGTGGGCGACGTTCTCGCGCGCTTCCAAACAGCCTCCCCACCTCTCCCATTCGTCGCGAGGGGAATTTTTCCTTCTCTCGTTTTCTTCCTCCCCCTCGCGCGAATTGGCCGTCGCGCAAGGCTGTCCTTCGACTCGAACGGCCACGAGCGATAAAATTACAGTGTGCATTTTACGATTGCGTTTAATTAACGCAGCGCCCGGTACGTTTGTAAATAACGGGGAGGGAGCTTTCGTATCGCTCTTTAAACGAAATGTTTATGCAGGGCGTATCGACGATCGCCGTACAATGGGAGATAATTGAGCTAGAATCGGGATTAAAAATTCCGGGATAGGGTAATCGTCGGGACCGAAGACCGTCTAATTAACGAGACGCGCTCGATTTTGCGCGATGCGTTCCGCGCTCGGGCTCACGCCTACGCGGCCAGCCATCGGTGGACCCCCCGTGGCTCGCGATCAGCTGCCTAATTACCGAACAAGTCTGTCCACGGACGGCTCGCCGTATCCCGGACTACGGGGTGTCTCCGAATTATACCTCACCCCACGGAGTCCCTCCTACCTTCCCCCGCTCGTTCCATCGCATGGGATTTTAAATTCCGCTCGTATACCCCTGGCATCGTTCCCGCTCCGTTGTCCACCTCCGGGCGAAATGCTAAATCGCTTCACCGTATGGAACACGATTTTAATCGAATTCGCCGCGAAACGATGCCGAGCCACCGCATTTATGATCGCCCATGCCAGCGTCCGTATAAAAGTCTCTCATTTCCTTTCTCTTTAATTCACCTAACGTCTTAGGAGGTTCGCGCGGAGAGAGATTGTTTTCTCACCGTGATGCATCATTGTTCGCTTCGAATCACGAGTGTAATTACGCGACGTGTCTCGTTCTCAAGGCCGTCGATAAGACGTGCTCTCGATATCGCCTCGAGAATATTCGGAAACGTCCGATGGATGAAAATTAACCTGTTAACCGGGGAATTAGCTATTCCTCAAATCGTTTCAGAATGGGGAATTTTTGTTCGTAGCCACAAGGTTCGTGACGAAGAATTTCGTCATGCGCAATGTGGTAGACTTTTCTGTATGACGAAAAATTTCGTCATACCCAGTTAACGGGTTAAGAGCGTCGCTTGAATTTTATCGTTCGTCCTTCCGCATTTCCATATCGAGATAAATAATTGGGAATGAATGTTTGAAAATCGATTTCCTTCCACGATTGGGACCAGTAAATTTAGTCGTTGTTATTTTTAACTCCAAGTGGCGGGACGTGTCGAATTTCCTTGTCCCGCATTCCCACGGTCCATAATCGATGCGAAAGCGCGATCCACCGTGTCCGGGCGAAAAATTTTTTTTCGACATCATCGAGACCGCGTTGTAACGCCTCCGGCTGAGGCGCGGTATAGTTACGCGCGATTTCGCACACGTGCGCGCAGCAGATCTCGCGTAATAACGTTAAAGGTGAAATAAGACCATACTAGCGTCCAGCTGCGAGGCACGCATAAACTCGACCGATTGGATCCTAAATCGGACGGTCGCTTGTCTACGCGCTCGGAATCCCAACGCCTCCCCTTCCTCTCGTTGGATTCTTTACTCGGCCATTCCGACTATCCCGATTCACTCAGCGACGATCGCATCGCGCCTAAACGCAAAGTACTCGTAAATTTTGCATATAAGTGTGACTGTGTTCGTTGTGAACTTGTATACTTATATGTGACTCCGGAATCCTTTAAATTGCAATGCTATGCAGTTAGAAAACAGTTAAACTCAATAGAAATTGAGATTGAATTAAAATTTATCTCGCTATAACTACCAAAATGTTTGATAACGTCTTGCGACAATTACAATTAATCATCTTATTAGAAAATCCAAAAATTAAAAAAAATATGTACTATGTACTTATATTTAAATTACTGGGTCAGTTTCTGAATTGCTCTCATTGTTAGAGCTCAAAAAAATAACTGATTAAAGGATATAAGATTTCGGAAAACTTTCTCGCAAGTCCCCGCGAGACCCAGGTACTATACATATATAAAATTCCGACAATCTAAAAAAAGCTTGGTATCGACAGACGTTACATATATATAGTACCCGAGACCCGCGGGGACTTGCGAGAAAGTTTTGCGAAATCTCATATCCTTTAATTAGTTGTATTTCGTTGAGCTCTAGGCGACAAGAGCATTTAAAAAAACTACAGGCCAGGTGAAATTTAAATATAAACTCTTATTTGTTTTTGAATTTTTTAATTTTTCAATCAATTTTTTGTGAGTACCGTTCAATATAGGATAAATAGAGTCGGTACAACTTATACACATAGAAAGCTCACATAACAAAAGAAAATTACTTTCTGTATTATATTAGGAAATGAATAATTGCCTTTTAATATAAAGACATCGCGTAAACCGACTAGAAAAATTTCAAATCTCATACCTTAATCGATTTTGCCACGTAATCGTAAAATCACCTGTCGAGGTAATTAAGACGTGGTCTCCAATACGCATTAATCAATACCGGATTGATTTGTTGAGTTCGTTAAGGAGGGTTCGTAGCGGCATTCGGTGCTCGCGCACAGAAGAGAGACGCGTGAAGAAAATAAGTGGGAAAAGAGAGAGGAAGAGTGAAACAGAAACGAAATCACGATTAGTAGTTGGGACCATATCATCACCTTCGACAGCCTCTAATTTACGTTCGTTCGCGCTCTTTTTCTATCCAACGGCTCGAAGAGGTCTCTCCCGCACGACCGTCCTCTAATTGGACCGCATTCCAACTCAACTCGCTCGCATCGAATACTCGCGTACATACCGTTTCACCGGAATTTTCATCAGGGATTTCGTCGCGACGAAAATTCCGGACTAGGCGTACCCCGTAAAAGTACGAACAGCCGTGAAGAATTCGCTAGATACGGAGCTAATGTAGTCGGTTTTGGAGACGCGCAGATTGAATCTCTCCGTCTGACACAAAGAGTATTACACGTCGAATACCAAATGCAGCCACGTGACTGATCGGATCGATGATCGTTCGATCCTGGATCGCGATCGAGAGTTTCTCTCTGTCTCTCGTTCGTCTTTTTTTTTCGAAGGGTATATACGCGAGCGGACGGAGGACGGGCTAATTGTGCGATATTGTGCACCGACAATGCTCTAATGAACCATTGTCCACCGTACACACGACGAGTGTCGCTGTGGCACACATCTTTCCGATTTTTTCTTTTTATCTCGCACGATCCGCAAGATGTGCCGAGCTCGATAGAAACGTCGTAATCAGCCGAGACCGAGACTCGATACGCGACATCGCTGGCCGAGCCGATCGGGACGAACCGCCACGCGATACAAAATCGCGAATGCTGAGTTTCGACGTATCATCGGGCGCTATCCGTCCGATCGTGAGAAAGAGAATGATAATAAACGGGTACGCTTCATTTCTCGCATTATCGTTCCACGTGTACGTGTAGGTAAAAGTGTAAAGTTCCGATATCGATTTCGGTCTCGTTAAACCGAGTCGAAAATCACCGCATTACGCGATTTTCCACTTCCAGTGCCCACTCGGAGGCAATAAACGACTCGATATTGGCAGCGTTCGCTTTCCTTTAATCATTATCGACCCAATAATAAAATGCGGAATTTTTTTTCTAACGATAGGAGAGTCGAGAGCACGTAGAAATCACAGGCGAATATAAAGCACTGGGAAAGTCACGCTCGATAGGCGTAAGAACGAGCCAAGAGAGGGAACCCGAGGAAGAGATGAAATAACTTCCCACAGTAGCGTACGAGAGGAGGAGAAAATCGCCAAGTTCCTTCCGCGTCGGGATATTCGTGTGCCTCGAGAGTCTCGGGGGTGGGTTTTTCATTTTCATTAGATCTCCTCCCTCACGTACGTCCAATCCGACTCCATCATTTCGCCGTAAAAGTTATAACTCGATTATGCGCCCTAACTAGCAATTTCAATACTATTAAGAGAAGGGAGAGGTATATGAAAACCCGCTCGAGAATCTTTCGTCCGCGTTATATTTCCATGGACAATAGATTGACGGCCTCTGCCGTCCTCCTGGCTGACTCGCCTACGCATCTTCCTCTACGCTATATTGCGAGGAGGTGGAATTGAATTCACGGTAGCGGATCTCGTTTGTCTTCTCAGCTTTGTCGTCGATAGCGAGAACAATTTATCTTCGGTAACTATATTGATGCGAACGAATCGATTCACAGAAACGAAAGTTTGTTTAATTCATAAACTGAACTTCATGCGACTGGAAACTGTTATCTATATAAATATTCTTCGATAAATAAAATTATTGTTCTTGTAAACAAAACGTATCGTTCGACTAAAGAATTTGTGTCTGAATATATGATTTTGATCAAATTTGTTTTAAAAGAAATTCATTAAATTCAAAGAAATTTTTCTTTTCGCGTAGATAATTGATTCAAACATGAATCCAATTTGTTCGAAAATATACCGATGAATAATGAGCGAATGCGAATAAATATTCTCTCCGCTCAGTTCTGGTTTGATACGAATAATAGCGAAGGCCTCTAACACCGGAATAATCGGCATCTCCATAGCGTACTTCCCGCCTCGATTTAATTACTCCTACAGGAGGCTGGCGCGCACCATGAAATTCCTCTCTCCGCGTTGCACCGCATCACGATAACCCAGGCCGCGTTCGCTGTTTGCTCTAGCGCATCCGCGATCGTGGCATTCCTCATAATTCCGTCGGTTAAGCAATCAGCCGAGCCGATCGCGAATTTCATCGCGGAACAATGAGCAATCAATTAGCGCTCCCTCTCGATCGTTTAATTACAGGTGAAAACTCTCCTTCCTCCACGGTCATCCCATTCCGAACTCCGAACTTATGCGCGGATATATCCGGGACGCGGGTCTCGAGTGCGCTCTTATCCATGCGAGCCGAGGTTTTTCGTGCGCAACTAATAGAAAATCATCCGGGGTTCCTCGAGGGGTATATATATATTCGCACACCCGTTTCTTTGTACACACGTGCGAATAAATATATATTTATACGATGTACACACGCGAGCTGCGTGTACGTGCTACGGCCAGGGTCCAGTCCCCCCCCCCCCATCTCCCTCTCTATCTCCTTCGCGCGGTTTAACGGGCATAGATATATCCGCCCGAGAAATAAAATCGGCGATAGTATCTTCGCTGAATGAACTCTCCCACGCCTATGCTCATTCTCTCTCTCCCTCTCGCACGCGTGCGTACGTGTACGAGCGCCGACGAGTGTGTGAGTTTGCGCGATGCTGCGTGCGCCTTCGCGGCCACGAAGATACAGGGGTCCGTTGGGCTCCGACCCGACGACCCCGGCACGTATTCGCCACACCCGCACACCGATCCTTCGAGAGGGGGAGGGGAACCCCCTCTTCCTCTATCTTCCCTCCTCTTTCTCTCTTCTTTTTCTCTCTCGACCCGTCCGTATCCTTCTCTCCCTGGTCTCAGTTTTTGCCTTCGCCTCTGCTCGAATTTCTTTTTTACTATCTCGCGCTCGCGAGTGGAGATTATCCCCGAGCCGGTGCACCGTCCTCATTGTTTCGCGGAAAAAATCGCATTAGTTATGTATTCGAATCTCATCAGTTTCCTGTTTTCATTACTAAGTCTCTCCCTTTTTCGCGGCATCTCCTCCTCCTCCTTCGCGGTCCGGCTCGTACGTTCCGGCGTATACGCGCGCGCATACACAGATATATATTTATATATATAGACACAGGCCGAAGGCGCGCTCGCGCGGAATTAATAGCCAGCCGGTACGGGAAAAATCGCGGTAATGTGATTACGACGCGCTGTCTTTCGCCCGTTCGTGCTCGCCGCGTGGAACTCGACTTCCACGTACGTGGCCCCATCGCGGCCGTTCCTCCGGGTCCCACTACTCCTCGGAGCGCGCGGCTTATGGGCGCTCGTTCGCGATCCTTTTTCTATCCACGGACGCGCGCGTGCACACGCGTCTACATGTATATCCTTACTTTCTCTCTCTCTCTCTCTCTCGCTCAGGAAACGCCTCTTTTTCCATCCGTGCCACGTGAACTCCGACTCCCTCGACCTCTCTCGTTCGAGTAACGTTCCACACCCCTTGCACTTCCACGGCGAGCTCTTCGTTCCGCGGTATTAAGCGGACGACGGTTTTTCCACTCGTCGATATACCGATCGACGTTCCGCCGTGGCTTGGGAGGCGCTTTTCGCCGCAACGCGAAATTACGTTTACATCGTCCAGCGCCGGTTTAATTATCGACGCTCTCGGCCGCGCGGTGATGAACGATCCCGATGAGCGTCGACGATGGCTCGTTTGTCCGCTGCCCTCCGCAATTTACGCTTTTAATTGGAATTTTATTGAATACGCGTACCCGCTCGCTAGTTCTAGGCCCCGCTGGACTCTTGTAACTAGAGTACGCCGTAAAATAATAACACGAGTCCAAGAATAATCTCGTTGTCGTTAATCGATCAAGAAATAATTATTGTTGAATCAATCGGGAATATACACTAAAAGAAAAACTATCTCGATTCAAGAGAAATAATCTTGATCTAAGAAAATTATTTTGAAGAAAACTAGTTGTCTTATGTCAAGAATTTCTTGTGTTGGTTTAGATTTTCTTAGCGTAAGAGTTTCAACATTTCCGACCAAAAGTATTTTGAATTGATTCGAGAGTATATTGTCTTCGATCGAGACGATCAAATTCTTCAACCAAAGACATTATCATTATCATTTTTTTGTCTTGTTTAAAAACTACATAATACTTCAATCAAGAGCATAACTCACAAATGGAGATTTTTTTGCTCTTCATCCAAGAGTTATAATTTCTCAGTTAAAGAATTGATTTTCTTGAATCAAGAAAAATGAATATTTTGAATCAAGAATTCAATTTTGAAGAAAAAATTTTTCTTGAATCAAGATAGTTTTTTTATCAGTGTATATGAGTCTTTTAGATCGAGAAGAATTTACGCTTCAGTTTTGTTCGTCCTGTTTCTTTGCTCTGAACTTGTAGCGTGTTCGCGCTTGCTGACCTCGCAGCGCTAAGGGTCGCGCACAGTGTATGCAAATGAGACCAGTTCGGAGCTGATGATCCGAAAATCTTGCCGATCCCTTCTCTCACGGTTACCCATTCCAGATATAAGAAAGAATGAACTAATTTAAAACTGAAAGATTCTCGGCTCTTACGTAGGGAATATAATTTGAATGGGAATTAGAGTCGAGGCCTTGATTTTATGTTTATCGGTGCTTAAAAAATACCATTTTATTTAAAACTTAGTTACTCGTACAATTTATACGATATCCTTATGTTATTTGTAATGATTTTTTTAAAGCATTACAATTTAAATATCATAAAAAAACTCGTATTATATTTTATACCTCTTTATACCCGTAGTCCCGTCTCTCTTATGATACTCGAGTGTAATTAAAATCATTGTCGTTGACGAATTCTCCGACGGCACCCCGCGGCTTCTTCGCTCTCGGGCATTTCGCGTTTAATAAACTGCGTTAACCGCCGCGTATTAAGAAGATTTAAATGAGTGAACAAACCAGGCTAGTTTATGTATTTCGTTTCGGGATAAAAAATAAAACAGAATTAATTTAAGCGGTATCCCACCCAAATAATCTTATTTTACTCGAGAGGCGAATGCGTTATCCTACCACTACTCCAATTCGTAATTAAAATCACGACAAATGCGTAAAGCACGTGAGCGAGAGCGCATGAGCTCGATGCGGACCGAGGAACGAACTCGAGTATAATTAATCCGAGACGATCGCAAATCGTCCGTAATATTACCGTTTAGCACCGTGAAGATATTCGTCATTCTCGTTTCGAGGAGCGGAGCGAGAGGAGAGAGAGATTGATTTTCATTTCGGTGCGATTTCGGTGATCTAATGCGCCGTGCGATATTCGCGCGCGATTAACTCGGTGATCGCGCTGCGGGACGAAAGTTGCGGTGTCCCGCGGTGCCACCTGTCCCCCCTCGAGTGAAGGAGGGAGGGAGAGAGAGAGAGAGAGAGAGAGACAGACTACACGGACCAGTTTTAGAGAGCGCTAGCTGTGTATTATGAAGATTTAGGCGGAGGTAACTCGGAGCAAAAATCGTACCGGGAGGAGGCTGCACTGGTATAAATAGTGGAATAATAGCGAGGTTATAACGCGGGAGTACGTATGGGGTGACGCCAGGATCCTGACTCCATGGGTGGCCCGTAACACCGCTCGTATATGAACCGACCGAT
>NCVS01000035.1:531085-545425 GCA_003055095.1 Goniozus legneri
CAGCACGCCACGTTTCTGATTGAACGCACGAGCTGGACTCGACTTTATTAACCCGCATTTCCCACCTGAATGACAACGTCCAATGCAACGTTTCTCGGGTGAAAGTATTTCGTTCTCTTCGCTCCTCTATCGCTTCTTTCTCCTTCTCCGCTCGAATACTCGTAAAAGTATGGATTTCAATTTCTAATTTTCAATTTAACCCCCTTTTCAGAGATTCTGGAGAGGACGGATACACAACGGCGAGGCGACGAGGAGGTGGGGCGCCATGGAGATGACCCCGGTACCGGGTAGACTTTCACCCGACTCGCGCGACCTCTCGCACGAGTGTGCGCGCGCGGCTCGCGAAAGCGACATCGAGGGGAGCGCGACTCGCCTGTGGACAAGATCGGCGCGAGCTCCGGGGAGGAAGAGCGCGGGGGGAGGGAAACCGGCACCTGTACCCCCATAACGCACGGCTTCTCTCCTTCTCCTCTTCCTCGCCTTCGCCACTCCCATTCTCGCGTTGTTCTCGCGCGCATCTGCCCCGAGCAATCTGCATATATCGCGCTCGAGAATATCATTCTCGATATTCTTCCCGAACGGTAACGAGGAGCTCTCTTTTCATCGAGACGAGCCATCTTCGGTCCCGAGCCGAGGCGTCGGAAAATCTGCCTACGCAAATAGGAGTCACTCTCGAAGCTCACAATGGACTCATTGTCGTATCGACAATTATACCCTTCGCGATTATTTGCCCGAGAGAAATCAAAAAGCGAGAGCATAGATGGGTAACCCGAGCGGATACACTTAACGCACTGTGTATATATGTACGTGTGCGTATATACCGTGAGTGTGTAGGCGGCGTTCCTAGCAGGTGCTCATTAGATTACAGGGACGATGTTCGAGATGTTAGCCACCTTTTACTCACTGCTCAAGGAGGCATCCATGCGAGATTGGGATCTCCGTGACTGTTTTCTCTCTCTCTCTCTCTCTCTCTCTCTCTCTCTTCCTTCTCCCAACCTCTGGTTTCGTTTCACCGCTTCGCCTCTGGTAACCGCCACTCCCTCGCTTACTCTTATGGCCCTGGTTTCGTCGTTCGTTCGATGTTACTCCTTTTTCGCTCTGTTTTTTTTTTACGCTCGATCCTCGGGGTACCACGTGTTAGAACCATACGTCTCGGTAGTCGTCGAGTCGTAGCCAAGGGTATCCATTTTCTTTTTATCACAACACAAGCACTAGAAAGCTTATACGAATTTATTTAGACGAATTATCCCTGACCGATAGCTTTATTATTAGCCATATATCAATAACATCCCTGCAGAATCTCAATGTCATTATCATAGAAAGACGGAATAACGTTTCTAGTCGAGGAAGGAGAGAAAAAAAAATCAATAAATCAATCCCCCGGGGGAAATTTATTTTACGATCTCGCAGTTGAATATATTACTACTCGAATTTCGGTAATTTCTATTAGGTGCTATAAAACTCGCGCCGCATGGGGAAACGCTTAGGCGGGCTCACCGTGAGCGCATCGAAATTACGAATCCATAAAGTATCGCCGTGGCATTAAATTAAACAAGGCGCGATTCGCGCAATTGTCGCGACAAATCGATGCTGTCCGTGGCGTTGGCAAAAATGATCGTAATGGCCGCGATAAATTATAAACCGGTGTCGGGCCGTGCTGCGCTCGCGCGCGCGCGCGCGCGAGGCATAATAGAAAGGGGGCCCCGCGGCGGGGGTCGTTGGGCACCTTTAGCGCAAAACTTCGCGATAGTTTGCTCTCTCCCTCTCGCTCTTTATTTTTTCTTTACCCCACCAACTCCCTACCACCTCTCACAAGAGGTGCCGGAGAGCCGAGTGCCGTACGAGAGTTGAATTTGTCGCTCCATATCTCGTCTCGCGATTTATGAAAGCCGACTTCGCCATAATTTACGCGTTCGCAGCCGCAGTAAATAACCCAGCCGCGCACTCGGACAAAAGCGAGGGCAGAGGATATCGCAAGCGTGCGTGCGAGTCTGCGTCCGAGTTTGGATTCTCGAGCCTAGTCCTATCCCATTTTTGCTAATTCGGTTGATAAATAAGTTACTAGCCGCGAGGAAGGAGCTTGCGGACTCTTTCGAGACGATCGATCTTCTATTTTCGACGATTCATTCGGTATAAATTACTCCCTCTCGTTACCGAAAGAACGAGCTTCCGACCTATTCCACCGTAGCCCAGGTTGCCCTTATACAGCTCGAACGCTCCCGTCCTGTTCTCGTCCTGTCCCGAGCTGATCAACTAGCGGAATCTAATTACCGCCTAATTAGGACGATCGTGTATCGTGAAACGATTGCATCGGAACAACGAGTTAAAGAGAAACAGGGACCACGGGGAAGAGGGCACATATCGCTCCCACACAGTGGATAGGCCAATATTTCCATTCCACGAACGACTTACGTTAGGTACAACGGTGAAAATGATTAGCGACAAAGTGCACGCGAGCACACCGTCCTATCGCATCGTAAAGTTAATTACCATTACATGCTATGATACCGTTCCGTAATTTTTCTCCTCTCTTTTTCCAAGCACGTCCGCGATGCAGTCCCCTGGGATCTCCGATCGCGTCTATCCGGTCTCCTCTATCTTGTCGAGGTTTTCGCGGCGTGTACGCGAAACGTGAGACGCGAAGAGAGAGATCGAGCTCACCGGTGGCCGCAAAAACCGAGTTATTCGGTCTTTTTTTTTCAGAAAATTCGTAACGAATGTGCAAAAATATTCCGTTTGCCGACTCGGTGACACGGCTGGGAAGCAATTATGCGTAAATACCGAGCGAGAAAAAGTAATCTTCCGCATGAATAGCTATTTCTGCCACTATACGACGAGAGGTGCCCTCGACTATGTCGCGACTCGTGAAGTTTAAAAACGTAGAAGTAGTATACCATTGGCGTAGGCACTGGAATACCGAGTTCCGCCATGTCCAATTTGACAGATGTGTTTCTAGGACAATACAAGAATTCCTTTATGCAGAAAATTCGAATACAATTTTGTCTACGTAATATAATCTCGAGTACCAATAAGATGTGTTATTTTTAAACCTGCTTTCGAAAGGAAACAAAACTTCTTTTGGATATTCAATGTCGATTGGAAGTGTCAACCGGATGTTGATACTCGATCTCAGGAGCCACTAACATCAGGAGAAAAAAACGGCTTCTACTTTGTCAAATTAAAGCCCACGCGAGGAACCGTACTTTACAAGATTTCGGAGAACATCTCGAATCTTTAATTGTTGTTACGCTAATTCGAAATATTTTTGGAATGACATTTTCGACTTTCAATTACGCCATTGAGAATAGTACGCGTCTCTCATGCGACGGGGCAGAAAAAGGAGAGAAGAGAAGAAGAACACGAGTATAGATCCAGTAACGGACAGTCGAGTCGCTTAATGACGATGTTAATTAATATATTTGAAGCGTCGGCGATAGTCTTGGACGGATGACGCTTCGCGCGCGTATTAGCATAAACAAACGTGAGCGCGAAGTGCTCTAAGCCGCGCTTCTAGAAGTGTTAATTTTTTCGCACTAGGACTCGTCGATACGCATAAAAGCACCAAGATAGACAGAGAGAAGGAGGAAGAGAGAGGAAGAGGGTAGAAGGAAGATGTAAAAGAATATTGAGAAGATCGAAACATTAAAATAGCCGAGGTAACGGGGCGGGTCTCGACCTCGAAACACGATTTTTGCATTTTTTCTCGGTTGCCGCACGCGCGCATACACAAATCTCTACGGAAACAGTGTTCCGTTGTTACAACCAGCGCGATGATTAGAAACGCCAATAATTTCAAATTAAATAGGTACACGAGTTATTCTCGAAGCGCTTCGAAGTATTAAGCGCGTCGAGAAAAAAACATACATGATTTTCTTCAGTATGCGTGGTAAAAAATAGCCGACGAGATAAACACACTGATTTCAAAAGAAATCCTCGCACGAGTCATAAACAAGAGAGAGAGAGAAAGAGAGGATCCATGTGACCGTCTACCTCGAGTACATCGAACGATAATAAGCAAACAACTCAGCGAAGACTATTCGAGTTGAAAACGCGACCTCAAGAAAACCGGCGAGCTCTCCCCGGCGAGTCTCCGCGTTTCGACATAAATCGATCCGAAACACGATATTGCGCGGTGCGCGCGGCCTCGAATGTATAAAGAAGAGCAGAGCGAGAAACGAACGGCGAGAGGAGAAAAAGAAATGGAAAAAAAATGAGCGGAGGAGAACGAAGAAGAATATCGGTGTCATCCTCGAGCGGCAAAAGGATGGTCTCGTGTCACTCGAATGCGAGCCGAGAGTGCTCGGCAAACAGAGCCGCATTAGCGCGCACCCGTTCCATTAATGAAATCAAAACGAACGCGCCGGAACGAGCGCTCGCGTGATTACGTCAGAGCGCGTTATTCGAACTCGTGCACGGAGCCTCGAGTGAAAAAAAAAGAGGAGATTTTTTTTCTCCCCGGCTCGCTCCTTGCCCTCCTTGTGCGCGACAACGCAGACGTTTACGAGCGCAAACACCGGAGAGACCGAGAATTGTCGAATATTTGTCGCTTACACGATATCCCCGTGAGGTAAGAGATTTGTTGAATAATCTCGTGTGTGTGGCCAGCTCTCTTTCTCGCTCTCGACTCGCGCGTGCCGAGGTCACGACCGACGATTCGTCTTCTCTCGGCTTTCTGTGGATAACATTTTTTTTTTTTCGTAACCCTAGCACCGTGCGAAAATCGAAATTAGGTAATCGAACTCGACTGGACGCCGCGCAAATTAATTTACGAATCTCGCCGTGGATCCGACTGGAAACGCGTCTCCGTCTCGCGTTTTTGTTTTGCTCGCACGACCCTCTCGCCCCCTCGCAGTCGCGCGACGTTAATATGTAATAACGGCCAGCGGGGCCCCCGATGGCCGACGGTATCACGATAAATTACAGCTGGAGGGATACGGCCGGACTTCGTTAGCTATAAATTACCGGCCGTGAATATTTCGCCGCGAATGTTTTGAAGTCGCTTCGTCCGGACTTTTCCGCGCCGGGAGATTTATCGGGGGCGCGTCCGATTTTGGGACCTCTGGAACGCGTACAGGCGCTGGCCGAACGGCAACGGAACGAACAAAGTTTCAAACACTGCGAAATCGAATTATATAGATCGAACGAATAGTTAAAGTGCTTCGAGCTAGGTTCTCCGGATACCGCGATACCGGTAACCCATCGATCCGCGGAAGCTGAATAAACGAACCGCGGATACCCGATTTGTAAGCTATTAGTACTCCTCGATCTACGATCGGCGAGCGTAATTCTCCAGAGTGGGACGTTTCGCCGCTAATCCGGCCGCATTCGGTGAGAGCGCACGACACCCCCGAGAGCTCCCTCTTCTTCCATTCTTCGCGCGCGAACCCATTAACGATCGACTCTCGCTATCCGATCGGTTGGCGACTTACGCGAGCCCGCGAATCTCGTTATCTGTGCCTTCTGTTTCCCCTTGCGCGCGCGCGACTCTCTTTCCCGGCTCGGCATAACGAGAGTGTGGGTAACCGACGCATATAAGAATACGGGAGCCTCGTTATACGGTATTACTAATTCCGCGGCGAGCGATCGTAAAACGTTATTTTACGCGACGTCGCGATTAAACGAGATGTACATTGTATAAAAGGTACACGCGCGCGAGAGGAGATTCGCACGGACGTGGCTCGGAAGCCGCGCGGTAATAGGCTGCAGCAGTGATTGCGAAAAGGGGCCTTGCGTGAAATACCCTGCTAATTACGATGATTTATGAAACTTATCAATTTTTTTGTCCACCGCGCTGTAAATTTCCCGATCGGGGATTAGAGGGAGATTGATTTTACGCCTCCCGAGTGTGTGTGTGTGTGTGTGTACGTGGCTCGCTCGCTCTCGAGAAAAATTCATGTAGAACAGGAAAGAAGGTGTTCTCACTTCTGTGCGAACGAACGACCCGAAAAAAAGAAACACGCGATCGCTATCGCGAGTCGCAAATTTGTCAGCGGGGCTAAAATAAATTGAATTTAATTAAACGTTTATCTCGAGTCGTAGACGCGCGCGCGCGCCCGCGTATGGCCCACCAAGAGATCCATAACACACTGTGTACGAAATCGCTCACGTTCCAGCGGCAAATTACGCGCTCGAGACGTCGCCGAGTTATTCGCAAAACGCATTCGTAAATATTAAGCGCGAGGCCTGCCGACGCGTACACGAAAATATCGTTATCTCTCGGTCTCCGCTCTCTCGGCTCTCGTCGACTGGTTTATTAGCCGCGGGAGTCGCGCGATACGTTTCGCGGAGGAAGAAAAACGGGTCCACCATTGGAGAAAGAGATTTTATTTTATCGCTTGTGCTCGACCGTCAACTCCGGAATTATGCGACGACTCCATCTCGCTCACTGTAACTCCGGTCGAAAAATTTGATCGATTTTCTGGTTGTATTCAATTGTCTTTATTCGGTTTCACTGCATTAATAGTATCAAATAAACAAACTTCCATATACGGCCAGAACTGATCAATTCTTTCGAATCGGGGTGATAAAGTTTATATGATTTCATAACCGACTTACTCCATCTGCGTATAACCTCATTTTCGCGGGCTGGCCTATTGGAACCATTCGCGGTCGCATCGCTCCGATATTTCGTCGACCAAGCTTCAACATTTTCCTTGCACATACACACGCACTCGCAAAAAGGAATCGCATCTACTGAACACAAATCTAGTCAAACAATCGCAATTCAATAAATTCACGTATAAACAAATTGTATAAAACGAAACAGCTGATTTTGCAAAACTATAATGGCCGCCCTACGTAATGCGCAGAACTATGTGCGCAGAACCCGCAGAACCAAGACTGGGTTAGTTATCTGCGCATAGTTCTGCGCATTACGCAGGGCGGCCATTATAGTTTTGTAAATCAGCTATTTCATTTCATAAAATTTGTTTATATGTTAATTTATTGAATTGTTTGGGTAGAACCGCGTTCAGTAGATAAGATTTCTCTTCGCGAGTGCATGTGCGTGTGTATGTGCAAGAAAAATATTGGAGCTTGGTCAACGAAATATCGGAGCGATACGACTGCAAATTCCTCCAACGGGCCAACTCGCAAAAATGAGGTTACACGCAAAAAAAGTAAGTCGACTAAGAAACCATATAAACTAGTACAAAATTTTTGACTAAGAATTTTCCCAAAATTCTCGAACTGTCGAAACTTATGTTAGGTTAGGAAAGTCCTGCAAATTTGACACAACGTTATGTGCGTTTGTTCTTTAGAGGTTAGATAATTGTTTTATAATAATTATAGTCGATTTTCACAACTGCGTCTCCTTATTACCGAATCACCTCAAAAAGTTCAATCAGTCATCTTCCAATCTATGTTCTTTCGTTTCCCCCTGAATTTTTTTCGTCCAATTCGAGGGGAAAATATCAAACGCAGATGTATAATCCCCGGCTTGCATTAGTGGTCTAGATCGCTTGACCCGAGCTCCGAACGAGACTGCGACTAAGGTCGGGGGCAATAAGGAACAAAACGGTTTTGCGGTTTTGCCCCGCGGTTCTCTATGACGTTACACGACTTATCCCCGGTCTCGAGTCCCCAGCGCCCGTTGCACTTGGCATGTAAGTGCGCGTGCGCCAGCGCGTACGAGTCAGCCCTGGCCATCATCAAGAATTATGATGATTGCAGTCTGCTACCATTTACAGTAGTGCGGTTTTGTCTCGTGTACAGGCGGTTCCCCCCGGCCTGGAATATCCGCCCGGGCTTTTTCTTGCCCCCCCCCCCCCCCCAACCGGCGCGCCTCTCGTTCGCTCTCGATCCGGGTGTACCCCGTTCGAGGCGCATCGAAATTTTTCCGACGCGTTCTCGACTCTCGATTCTCGGAAGATCCTGGGATAGAGATTTCAAGGCGCGAGTGGACCGTCGTCGGCGTAATTGAGTGTCAACGATATCGACGCGATAAGCGCGGTTTTTCGTCGACGATAAATCACATTGGGACATGACGGGGCTCGCACAATGCCAGACTAATCTTCCATCACGTACGCGCGATATGGCCTACGCCCGCATGGCGTCCCGTGTGATTTACCATCCTGCGGCTAACCTCTATTATGTTGCGCCGTGCGTTCGCGCGAGAGCAGCCGGTGGAAGTCTCTCGTCCCGGGGTACTCCTGTGCACCTTGCGTTCGCCACTCGGACGTTCTGTTTTTTTTTTCCTGCATCGAAAATGAGATCATTAACCGCCTTCTGTTTAGAGTGTGCATAAATATTCTAGTATTTTCTTGTCGTTTTACGAAGCTTCTCTTCGTAATGTAGCGTCCTCGTTTTACGGATGGCTATTTATTTCGAATATTCTCAAACACGGTAAAGTAGGAGTTACGAATGCGAGAATGCGAGGGAGGTGTACGTTCGGCAACGCGAGCGAACAATGCAATTTGTAGCCACGGGAGGGTACACAATCCGCGGTACTCTCTCTTTCTCTCTTAAGGGAATACACTCCTTACCCTCGCAGTGCGAATTGGCGAAACTCGCGCGCGACACCGCGGAGTTTTCAGTGTACCGGTAAAGCGCCTGATTTATGCCGGATTCCGAGCGCGCTTACAACGGGAGGGGAATTTGGTCGCGCGACCTTGAGGTGCGCAGGGCCGGATTCGACTTCCGAATAATTCGAATTTCTCTCTCCGCGAAACGAGGGGAGGGAGGAGAGTGGCTCTTAACGAATCCTCGAGACGCGAATCGCTCGAAGGTCGAGAGGAGATTTTCGTCGCGGGGCAGACGCCGAGAAACGCTCGCGTAATAATTTCACGTACGACAGGAGTAGAGGCAAATAAGGAAGAAAAATGGCCGCTTTCACGAGAATCTCGGTATCCTCGCGGTCCGAAGAGGAGACGAACTGGCTCGGCGCTCCTCGTGTCGAAATACGCCGCGAGATTTACGAGGGCTGAGCTGCGCTCCCGGCTCGCGATTTAACGTACCAGGCCGGTCTTTAATCAGGGCAAAGCGAAGTGTCATTGATCGAGCGAAAAGAGAACGAGAAAGAGGAGAGAAACCACGCAGCTCGCGCGATCCCATGCCTCATTGGATTAAAATCGTAACCGAATTATTCATCCGGCGTGTATAGGTGAGCTCCCGCGAACCGAGAAGGAGAGTGAGAGCAAGAGAGAGAGAGAGAGAGAGAGAGAGAGAGAGAGAGTCGAGGTGGTAGCCGGAGGTGAGAGCGAGTATCATACGCGGCATGATACATGGGGACCACACAAAGCGCCTAACGGTGCCCTTTAAATCGGGATTAATAGCGCCCTTAGAATAACATTAGATGTATCCAGCTTTTCGAATCTCGCGTATCGTAAATCGACTCGATAAGTGTAAGCCTCTCGAGTGAGCCGACAAATCCACTCTTTATCGACCGATATGAAAAGTAGACGAACGAATTTGTTACAGTATCGCAATATGTTGTTGTCGTACCCTCAATGATATTGTTATGATAATAAATCCGTACCTTGTATATCAATAGAGGAATGAATGGTATAAATTGCACCCTCATCGGTGAAATGACCTTCTTGCGCTATTTCGCTTTTTTCTGCAGGAAAAAATTACCCGATAATCAAAAGTTAATTAGTACATCTTTCATATCGAATAGATGAATGCAGAATATTACATTTGCAAAAAAACAAATTCTCCAAGTACAATTTTTCTCTAACGAGCTTGAACAGTTTAATGAATCACCAATATGCATAACGGAAATAAGCTAAAACAATCGCGAAGGAAGAGGAGGGAAAATGAGAGAAAAGAAATGGCGGAGGAAGCGGAGACGCACGTGACCCAGTGGGTTTGTTGTCTCGCTGAAGCGCGTAAACCGATCCCGAGGGAGATGGGAGCAAATGACAACGCGTGCTTTGCATGTCGAGTGCACCGGAGCGCGGGAGGGGGCGGAAGGGTTGAGTATACGCGAGCGGTGGAAGTAAATAAGGCGGAATCTGCACGTCGCATTGTTTGACTTTCCGGACGGACGTACGGGGCGACGTGGGCAAAGGGAGCCGCTGGCTAGCTCGTGGACTCCGGATCCACGGCTGATTTGCCAGTTGCGTGCTCCCCACCTCCAGCGACTCTCTCTCTCTCTCTC
This sequence comes from Goniozus legneri, assembly GCA_003055095.1. Lineage (NCBI taxonomy): Eukaryota > Metazoa > Arthropoda > Insecta > Hymenoptera > Bethylidae > Goniozus > Goniozus legneri. The sequence continues at coordinate 541,185 of NCVS01000035.1, forward strand.
TCCTTTAAACGAGTACCACCAAAGCGTGCCTGCAATGATTTTTCTTCTACTCTTTCGCGAGAAACGAACTGACCGTTCGTGGAAGATTACCATCATTCACTCTCGAAAACTTTTCTGAACAAACACGTGGGAAAAGAAATATCAAATATCAAGGACGAGCACCTTTCATCTGAGGTTTTGAACGATAAATATTGGAATCATTTTGTTAAAATTCTGGGATGAAATAAACTACTTGAACTAGAAATATATGTAGATGAAATTGGATAGGAATAAACGTATTTGTACATACTATTTTTTCTATACAGTTGCACACTTATACAATGAAGAAGACGAAAATAAATGAAAACAATGATTTTCCATACACTGTCAGTCACACCGTAAGGGGTATGAAAATGTCGAACACAACGTTCGTTGAAAACTCAAAACAATAGAGCGATCTGTGCCGATAATATCGTCACCGAGAGGTAAAACGAGGAGTCCTTACTCTTCCTTCGCTCCGTGAAAGTCTCTCTACGTACGCGATATTATAATGGAAATGTGCACCGTGCGATTTCTCTCGTAGCTACTTCGCACATTCGTCACGCACGCTTCGTGTTTTCCGTGCATCCCGGGATGAATATAAATATTACCGCACACGCCGATGCAGATTCCGGATAAAAGTATCGGGGAGCGAGAAAAAGCTTCGGTTAGCCGACCCAGTCGAGTCCAAAAATTTCGCAAAGAATCCTGAATGCCTTTTGGGGTTGGGCCAGTTCGAACGAAATGTCGAAAATTGAAACGTAACGTGAATATCGAAATGACTATTTTCGCAACACGTTCCAAAATGCGCAAGAATTCCTTGCTCGCCAAGAGCTTGCGCAATCATCGGAGTAACATATTCATTTTTATACAGTAATATAGAAAATCTAGCATACAAAATTTTCATCTCGGTATACCCACGGTAAATCAAATCACAATAGATTTATTTCATCAATTGATTTGTCGAGTTTCCGTACGGGCTTCAAAATTATGTATCCGAAGATCTCACGACGTTTTGATACATAGCCCATAGGATAATATAGAATCCAGATTTTATCTCGATTCGTGAATCACGAGTCCTCTATATGGAGCACGACTGGCAAAGTAAAGCATACAGCAAAGGACGAAATTCGAAACGGGAAGTCAGAAAAGCAGAATTTGTTAATTCGCAAATACAATCGCCAGTCGAACCGCGAACGGTGCGTTTACCCCGCGAGTGCGCGCTCACGCGGAATGTTCCCGCGAGTGTACACAAACGGCAAGGAAGTCGGTTCGCCAGGTCCGCGGATTCGAATAATCTCTCCCTCCTTTCGCTTGTGATCTCGCCGACCGTCCTCGCCGATCCGTCGTCGCGGAGTGTCTTCTCCGGTACAATTTTTCCGCTCGCGCAACAGGACGTCAGCCACCCCCGCGCTTCACTCACGGACGCTTTACAAGCGCCGCTGTGAGCCTATCGCCGAGTCAAAACCGAAAACTCGGCGATAGGTTATCCCTTTGCCTATTCAAAGCGTTTTTCGTCACACATTAGTCACCGCGGCGAATCTCCTGGCTAAATACCTTGTTCGGTGTCCGCGGATCTTGATTCCGATCGCTATTCGTACCGTACGCTGCTTATATTTTTCCGGGATTATCCTGTCCGGGGTTTATTTCCCACGATCTTTTAAAAATTCATTTGCATGCGATGATAAATTTTTTTTAAACAATGCATTCAAGGTCGCTTTAACAGTTAGACACTCAAAGTGAGGAACAAGGGACAAATAGTGAGACGAGAAAGAGCGACCGTCGATCCTCGATGGATCTGAGGTTTGCATCGTTGGAGTCCAACGAAAATTCAAAAAAGTTGGACAAAAATGACAAAAAAAAAAATTTTGCCGAATTTTCGTTGGACACCAACGATACAAACTTCAGATACATCGACCCTCGTAAAGATCGGAAAACTCATTCGTTCTGTATTCTGTGAATAAATACACGATAAAATGTTCTCGGCGAACTGCTCTAAATTCGGGTTCGACTGATACAAATTGCAGAGCCGTTCGTGATGGACGTCTCGAGGCGACAACCGGATCAGATCGAGAGTGTGCTCGATCGATTAATCGATCGGGATCGGATCGGCGTGGAAAAGGAGGGACTCGCACTGCAATCGGTACTCGATTTGCCTCCCAACAATTAGCCCTTGTTCGGTGCGGCGAGCGAGCGAGCCTGCGATTTGTCGCGGGTGATTTATAGCTGCATACATCGGTATTCTCTCTCTCTCTCTCTCTCTCTCTCTCTCTTATATGTATATGTGCATACACATATATGTATATATACCTCTCTCGGTCGAGCGCGCACGCACCACGGGGGAAAATACATCCACCACTCGGACGATTCAAACCAGCGCTCGCGCCATTCGTATGCCCATTTCACTTTGACGTCTGAAAAAGCTCCCCCTATTCGATAGGAACGAGCGCGCGCTAATCTCCACCAGAGACGAGATATTCGCAACGAGATCGCGAGACGCCCGGGACCGCGAGCGTGCGCCACGCTTTTTGATCTACCGGAATGCCTGAGAATGGAGCGCGGTACCAGCTATCGATTCGCCATATCCCGCATGGCCATTTCAGGGTAGGTAGATGCGTGATAACAGAATTCCTGCGCTCCGTATGCACCGCGTTGACCACGCTAACATATCGATCGATAGAAATTTCAGAAATATACAACCCCCATCTTTAAACATTTACTCGCTTTTCTATTTACCGAAATATAGACAAATTAAAAATTTTTTCAATCAAAGAAAAGTAATGTATCTGAAGTTTCCATCGTTGGAGCCCAACGATATTTCGAAAAAATTTTTTTTCGCAAAACAAGTTTCGAAACAAAATCCGAAGAAACATATTTTTCTATCAAATTCATTCAGCTTTATATTAAGATACCCCACCAGAAGATTACGATAACAACATTTTAATACCCCAGATAGATAGAATTTTTACAATTATATAATAGAAATGAGGAAATATAAACAAGAATACTTAAACAGCAGTTCGGCACCAAGTATAATTATGCACAATATAATATGCAAAGTTTATTCGAAAAAAATACAACCAAATTTTTAACACGGCTATCCGTGTCCAACTTGGTCATTCGTGTCCAACTTGGTCATCCGTGTCCAACTTGGTCAAAAATGGCCAAATGGTCAAAAAATGGTAAAAAATTATTTCATAAATGTGTTTTTCCGTTGTTTAAGAGTAATTTAAAAATAAGATATGTGAACTTGTTTTGCGAAACAAATTTTTTTCGAAATATCGTTGGACTCCAACGATGGATACTTCAGATACATGAAAAGTAAAAGTCCTGCGATGTGAAATTCGTGTCCTTCTCCTCCTTCCTCATTTACAAACAGCGTTCATAATTTCGATGTTGAATGCTGTCGCGGCTCGAAAATGGAAAATCGTCGAAACTCGAACAACCGAGGTAACACGCGTAAAACGCAGCGAATTCGAGCCCCTTGACTCGATCTCCGGTTACGTAGTAGATTCGCGGCGAGATAGCCAGTGCGCGTGGAAACAAGTGTAAAGAGCGCCGTAAAACGCAGTAATTATGCGATAGCGCGTGTCTCGCAGACACCGTATTTTCGCATCGCAGGGTCTTTTATCGACTTGCGCTCGCGGCCCGTATTCGCTAATGGCTGATTGAAAGCGGAAGAGAAGGAGGCGCGCGTGCGTTGCTCCGGATGCGAATGAGAAACGCGCCTCGTAAATCGGTCGGGGAACAATCGCCGCGTGAGAATCGTGGGATCGATCCGAAGAGGGCTACGTATTTTGCTTCATGCGCCGTTGCTAATTGATTTTTCATGGCACTTGCACCCTGATTCGAGATTCAAAAAACAATTTTACCGGCAAAAACCAACAGAAATATTTGTAAAAATTTTATTGTATTTCATATTGAAGAGAGGATCAATCGAATGAAACAAAATCTGTTAAAGTTAGAGAAACTTTCCTCTCCCTGCAGCGCTACCTGGAATAAAGTACCTTCTTTTGACGATACAACCCTTTTTATTTCCGTCATTCCACATACGTGGGTATAGAAGACGTGAAAGAAGCTGGCGTTGAATACGCGGACTCTCGAGCAGAAGGCGATCTCGCGAGAAAGCAGGAAGGTCGCGCGCTCGCGGTCGAAACCCCGGGAGACGCTGGAATGCAACTCGCGGCGGCTCGAATTAATAGATCGAGGGACCCGGGCGAATT
>NCVS01000036.1:2878-66305 GCA_003055095.1 Goniozus legneri
GCTTCTAGCACTGATAAATCTACTCTCCGGTTTTCCTAACGAAAATTCCTTTGGAAAAAGTGTTGAAAAATTTTATTCAACAGGGTTTTCAACTTTTGACTAACGAAAAAAATTCCTACGCTAATAACGGCTTTTAATATTGATAAATCTACTCTCCAGTTTTTATAACGAAAATTCTTAAAAAAGAAAAACCAAAAAAAAATGTTGAAAAATTTTATTCAACAGGGTTCAACTTTTGACCAGCAAGAAAAGTTCCTACGTTCGACAGCTTCCAGTATGTACAAATCTACTCTCCGATTTTAATTACTCTAACACCCTAACGAAAATTCCTTAAAAAAAATAAGTTGTTGAAAAATTGTATTCAACAAGGTTCAACATTTGACGCTACGAGAAAAGTACCTGCGCTAAATATCACCCAACGGATCGAATATCGACTTCTCCACTACGCGAATAAAATATAAACGAAACAAAATAGGATAAATAATTAAACGTAGTCGATATCAAGCGAAATTATTCGCCTCGTCAGAGTTGATCAGCAGTATATTCACCGCGTTAATGCTCCAACTGTTCCATCATTTTCGCGGAAAATAACGCGGCAAATAAATAATCTCGGCGGATCAAGCCGTCCCCACACAAATTCGGGATTATGGGCTGGTAGTTGGAATAATATTTAGCCAGGCTGATTTCACACGAAATTATTCGTCCCTTGTTACAACAGCCCCCCCGACGAATGACCGTGCGGAGGCTCCTGGCCGCTCACTCGATAATTCACAATAATTTACCCTCCATTTCCCAGTCTTTTGTCCACTCTCGCCCTTCCGCGTCCCCCGATTTTTCCCCGTAGACGCGTGCCAACTGCCAAGGGTCCAATTTGGGACCCTCCCGAGCTCCGCGAGCGATTCCTGCGAGGCACCGCGACAGAGAGAGAGAGAGAGAGAGAGAGAGGGCTGGAATAAAAGAAGATCGATCGGGGGAGAAACTATCGCGTTCGGTAATCGCCCACACGGTTCGACGTTATCGACGTGTCGTCGCTAAAAATTTACGAACCTCGGGGTTCTATCCGGTGAATCAAACGCGATCAATAATTAAAATCAAGGTCGATTTAATTCATTGTATAGCCTGTTCCGCGATACCGAGAATTACACTCCCCCCCTCTACGAGCATTTCACTCGAGAATTCCTCGGGGCTTATTTTTCATCCGATCTCTCGGGATCGACTTGTTTTCGAGTTTAAATGCTTTTCCGCACGCAGAATGACCAATCTTCACAGTTTCTAAATTTATTTCTAAATAATCTGAGTCTGTATTTTTTTTTTTTTTTAAATACTATGAATATAGTTTGTATCAATAATAAAAAAAGATACAATCAAGAATCTATCAGATTTATTCCTCTCCTATTGGGAAACAATTTCAGAAATTGTACCATCAATTTTCCATTTCCGTTATCTTTCACTGAACGATAATCGCGATACGAGACTGCAAGATCGGAGATCTCATAAAAGCAGCGCGTCCTTTTTAGATGTCATATTACTTATTGATGCGAAAGGGAATTTCATGCGTGCGGTGTGTGGTCCGATTCGTGTCACTCGACGGCGAAGTATTAAATGGAAATAATATATCGGTCAGTTGATCGAATGAAAAAAGAAGCGGCGACTTGGTCCGAATCAAAGCGGGGAATCCATCGGTACACAACTATCTCCTCGTTTAAGATTCCTTATTGGTGATGTCACGATTTTTTATTGGCTATTTCGACGCCTGTGAGAATATGTTTCGAGTTTTACGATCCTATACTCCTTATTACCTATACTCCGTATGAATAAATGCAGAGAGAGAGAGAGAGAGAGAGAGAGAGGGAAGACTTATAGGATGAAAAAAAAAATTCTCCCCCAACTAGATTACACCTCCATTTTCCCACCCCAATCTGAATAATGCGATTTCTGAGTCATGGACCCGGGGAGCCCCCGAAGGGGGTTGGAAGAGAGATTAGAACGACCTCGTCGAACGACAGGAAGTAGTTCGCGAGGCGCAAATCTTCCCAACTTTCTTTCCCCACTTCGGGCTTATTCATAATTCGATATCCGAGTGGCCGGAGCTCGTCACGTACGATTTTCGATGAGGCCACTCGGGGTGGCTCTCATTCAATTTATCTCCAACAGATATTTCGTCGAGTGGAATAAAAATCTCTCGAGCGAAGAATTTAACAATTATTTGATCGATTTAGCACTGAAAAAAAAAAGTATTTTTCTACCTAAAATATTTCTCCTTACGGTAAAAATAAAGGTATTCTTATTTTAACAATACCAAAATATACTATCCATAAGAATAAGTTTATTGATTCTTAAAAAATTTGGTAGATATTGTTGTTATTAAAATACTAAAATCAATATGGCCGACTTAACCTCGCTTGGTCAACACGGATTAAAACGAACCATGAATTTGAAATAATAACAAGTAATATAATATATTTATATATTCATATATTAATTTTATTTATTATCCATTATTCATGTTATAAATAGTAGAGATAAAATTTGCATTAAAATACAGTGGATGCTACAAAGAGTCTAGTTTTAGTCCCGCTAACAACCTTGGTATTTTGAAGGGTAAAATACCAATATTTTTAAATCTAAAAAATTTAAGTAAAAGTATACTGCGAACAAGAATACTCGGATAGAAAATATTCTGTATTCTGGGTAGAAAAATACTCATTTTTCAGTGAGTGTGTACTAACGTAAAATTTGTTGAAAATCAGTGCAGCGGATTTTTTTCTCGGTGTAAAGATTCCTATTTCACTGACTCGGGTCGACTCGTGTGTCAGTTCATAGCGGACTCGTTTTCAATTTGTACGACAACGCGGGTATCGCGTGATGTAATCGTAACGTACGATCGTGAGGATGATGAAAAAAAAAAATAGAAGAAAAAGCAATAAATTCGCGGAATTCGCGACGACGCAAGCGCAATTCGAAATTCACAGGAAATGCGGCAGCTCAATTCGCTGGGAATTGATATCAATGTTACGCCATTGAGTATTCGTGTCAAGTGTGAATTTCTTCTTCTTTTATTTTTCCATTCATGCCCGAGCGAAAAATAATCGACTCGAGCGAACGCATCGAGAATTCGTAGGGAACTTATCCTCGCCCTCCTCGTGCCCTCCCTCTCGCTTCGTTTACTTTCCTTTTCAGGATCCCCCCCCCCCCCCCAGCGAATAGTAATAATCATTACTCGACGTTATCATGATTATCGGTCGTAATCAGCGTTATCGCGATCATCACCATCATCGTTACCGTCATCATCGTAATCCCCCTGGCTCGTTATCGTTATTGGCTTTATCGTTGCCGTCCTCGTATAATTATTATTACAACAACCCTCCGGCTCGATTCGCCAACTTCCTAACTCTCCCCGGTCCACCCGAAATTCCGCACCCGAGTTTAGGGCTCGGCCGCGAATTTCGAGAAATTATTACCGAGTTTGATGGATACGAGGATCGGGAGGAACTTTGGATTCCACTTCGCGGGTGCTATTATTCGATAACGGCCCGGCACTTCGCCCCGAGAATTGCATCCTCGAGGGAGCTGCATCGAGAAAAATTCGACTGCGTTTTACTACTCTCGGTGAAAAACAAAATTGTTTCCTCTTCGGTGAGTTTTCGAGACTCGACGATGTAAAAAACGAGCGCGAAACTTGTCTGATGCAATAACGATGCCGAACTTCATTTCTCGAGGCTCGTTTCGCATTTAGAAGTCGACTCGATTGAATAAACTGCACACATAGCGCTAAAAGGAGTAGACTCTTTCTAACAGTCATCGTGTGACGCTGAAAACTTCTGCGGAGCTTCGGTAAATATAATCCAGAAGTTTAAAAAAAAAATGAATAAAATATCGTATTGAGATGGAATGAAATACGAGATTCGGTATTTTGACAGTCGAGTCTGGAAGTTTCCGAGCTTAATCCGAGCAGCATTGAATAAAGTTGAATGCAGAAGAGTTTCTGCGAGAAAGTAGAATGGAAAATTCTGCTTGGAACTTTCGACTCTGAAATTTACATACTGCGACCGTAATATCTTTCTTAATTCTTATTTCTCTTAATAAAAGATTGATTGAATTGAAATTAAATAGACGTATTCTGTTAAAAGCAGTGTTAACCCTTTCGAGTTTAATTCTGGCCATTAACCCTTTAATAGTATGTCAACAAAAGATGTGCAAGTGTTTGCAAAGTAGTAACTGAGAATTTTTTTTGGCGCGCTGCACCGTGAAAGGGTTAAGACTTGAATTGTAAATAAAATTTTGTTGAATGTACTCAATATTTAAATTCAACGAAATTTTCTCTAACTGTACGTAAAAACGAATACGTTAAATTTCATGTACAATAATGTTGATTCTACTAACAAAAAGTACCAAACACAATAATGTTGGTATGTTAGTACGTTAGTACGTTAGTATGTTAATGTTAGTGTTCACTAACATATTCGTTTTCTTCAATTTTACAGTTCAGATTGTTCAAGACTTAACGTAAAACCTTGAAGATTTTTCAGTGTGGTAAGACGTTACCTGATGCGATGGCGAAGGTGAAGAGGACAACCGCGGTGACGACGACGACGGGTACCGGGAACGGGCGTCCCGGCGTAGCGAGGCGTCGACGTTGCTGGTGGTATCGACTGCTCGGGCAGTGGTAGGCTCCCGAATCCGTCTGGGGCGAGCGTAGCCTGTCCCCGACGACGATTGCCGCATAATCGTCCTCGCAATTCCCGCGGTCTGAGTTCCCTGAGTCCTCGACGAGATCCCACCTACTACTGGCGATGAGCGGCGGCTCGTGGCTGGCCGTGTTGCCGGTACCTGCGTCGTGCGGACCGCAACACATGGCCCGCTCAAGCGACGCCGGGGACGACGACAACGTCGACGTAGCCACCGCGGCCTCTACTCGTCAGCGTGTCAGCGTCAGCGTTGACGCTAAACCGCACTGGTTGTCTCTTTCGTAATGGGCCACTGTAGCGGCGCGGTGCAGCCTCGTCTCGCCACTCGGATTCATCATCCACTGATCTTCTCCTGAAATTCGTCTTCTTATCTCTGTCCGTGTGTGTGTGTGTGTGTGTGTGTGCGCGCGCGCGCGCGTGCTCTACGTGTGTACTCTGTGTGTCTGTATGTGTGCAAGTACGTGTTACTCTCGAGAAGTAAATCCCGGAGGGATCGAACTCGCCCGGCTTGGCCGGATTATTCTCCCTCTCTCTCTCTAATCTACTATCTTTGTCCCTTTCTCTCTCTCTCTCTCTCACTTCCGTGCCATTTCTAGGCTTCCAGAGGATTCGTCAGGAGAACGCTCTTGAGGAAGAGTACGCACCAGCGCGAATCGAATCTGGCCCGAGCCCGGGGGGGGAGAACGCAAGAAACTAGAAAAAACAGGGAGGGATGTGGTGCTCGGCGCTCCTAGGAGGTACTCGCTGGCTGCCAGGGCTACCCTCGACGGCTGATCAACCGTGGCTCCTTCTTCTTCCGGCACCCGTTTCCACGACGATTCGATTCACCGGTCCTCCTTGGCATCTCTCGCGCATACATAGGGTACCGCACTCTCACCACTCGCACACTCGCGCGCGCTCAGGACGACGAGGACGTCGACGACGACGACGTGGACGACGTAGACGACGAGGAAAGAGAGAGATGTGGGTCCTCGCGCGCGGGGGCAGCGATCTCTCTCTCTCTCTCTCTACCCCCTCCCCCAACTTCGCCACCTCCTCCTACCCCTCCCACCCCCCTTTTTTCGTCTTCCTCTCGCTCGAGTTTACTCGCCGGTTCTCCTCTCTCTCTCTGGCTCGCTCGAGTCTCTCCGTGTGTGCGAGTGCTTTCAGCAGGGAGAGAGAGAGCTTGCAGGGGGGGAGGGACGACAGAGTCGCTCCGTACGAGCACGCGCGCTGTCTCTACGGTGCGTGCCTAGTAGCCTCTCTCTCTCTCTCTCTCTCTCTCGCTCTCTCTCCTCGCGTCGATTCGCAGCCCCGATCAACACTTTCCTCGAATATTCTCCGGGAGTGCGTTTCGCTCGGCTCTTTCTCTCTCTCTCTCTCTCTCTCTCTCTCTCTACTTTTCGCGAGTCGTACGTCCTCCCCTCGTCCACACTTCCATCCTACGCTCTCGGCTATTTTCGCAACCCCTTCCAGACGTTCCCCTCTCTCCCCTTTCACATGTTTCGCGCGCGCTGCGCTCTTAAAAATTCCCCGATCCTTGGTATTTTTTTCTCCTCTCCTTGCGACACTGGTTCCGCCTGTTCCTGGACCGGCCGAGGGGCGAGGATACGGCCTGCCGGCCGAGCCAGCACGGTCCTACGATTTTCCTCCGGGCCGGCACGCTCGGCTTCCGCCTACCACCCGGTACCGACTCGCCACCACGATTCGCCGTCTTGGACCAGGTTCTCGTGCACCTCTCGTGACGTTGCTCTCTCTCTCTCTCTCTCTCTTTCTTTCTCGTTTAACTTGCTCCTCGAGATTCTACCGACGAACGAGTTTCAAGGTCGTCATAGTAGTCCGCGAAACTGCACTTTGTTGTGTTTCCTTTTTGGCGAGCACGAGGAGCGAGCGAGGGAGCTCCGGACGGTTCCGTGGCCGACTCGTAAATGTCACGTACACGAGGGCTCGTGTATAACGTCCAGTGGTGCTCGGCGCTCGCGGCGGCACCGTGCGGTGGCGACAAAACGGCGGCAAGTGCCAAACCAGCGTGCGCCGCGCTACACATACACACTGGCTCGCGCCACGAACCCACCGCGACGTTATACGAGGCGAGAGAGAGAGAGAGAGAGAGAGAGAAGCGCAGCTGCGTGTTCTGGGTGGTGGATATGTGTGCACCTTCCTATTCTATACCGTCCGCGGGGGATAGCACGATCTACGGCCACTACTCTCTCTCTCTCTCCTTCTTTCTCTCTCTCTCTCTTTCTCGCTCGCTTCAACCACCCCCAGCCAGCTCCCCCTTTTTCCTGCGGACTTCCCCTATCTATCCCTCCTCCGTCTCTCCGCTTCTCCCTCTCGCTGCTACTAATTCTTATTTTCCTCGACAACTATGCTAGAATGTAGAATGTACGTACACTCTGTGTAAATGTATTTGGCACGAAACTCTACCGAGTAGTCTCCTAATCGAAATTTTTCAGCTCGGTACGTACTCTTGCTCTCGTGCGTACACACTCGTCTCTGGTTTTTCGACCAAAAACTATAGCAACGTGCATGCGAACGTATCTTGGGAATTCATAACTCAAGTTTTTCTGATTCTGTAGTTTTCCTCACTCTCTCAGAACACACTCAACCCTCTCTCTCTCTCTCTCTCTCTCTCTTTCAGCCACCCCCTCCTTTCTCACCCTCTTACCCCGTACTTATCCCTCACTTTCCGCATTCGTATTCCTCGCTCGTGTGTGTACGTGTGCGCGCCTAGGTTCGTGTGTACGAGTGTATGTGTCACGAGACTCACCGTACGCGCTTCACGCACCGATCGCGAAATAGTTTACCCTCCCTAGAATTTTTCTCTGGTCAATATACGCGATCGCGTGTATCTATCGATATTCCAGCACCCCTTTTCCATTCTTCCTAGATGTTCGATCGATCAAACTTTCTCTTTCTCTCTTTCTATCTCCTTCTTTCTCTCTGTCAAAAATTGGTGAAAAAATCGTGTCTGTACATTTGTATATCTATATGTATAACACAGATTTGAGCAACATGCGATATCATTAGGCGAGAACAATTTCGGCCCCCATTTTTTTTCAACCGAATGGCAAGACCGCTAATAACGGAACGAGACTCGCGAGACTCGGCATCGACTGGCCCTAAACCGTGCACGCTTTCGGCTTCGTAATATGCCGTATGCCACCGCTCTCTCTCGCTCGCGCGCCACCCTACCTTGCCCCTACCAACCTACCACCCGCTCGTCATATCTACATAGCTAAGGAGGGCGGAGAACTCGACTATATATCGTCTCGAGACTCTCTATCTCTCTCTCTCTCGCTCGCTCTCATTGTCAAGAGAGAGAGAGAGAGAGAACTTTTTGCTTTTAATAGTACGATTAATTTGCAACCTTGCGGCCCGAAGATCTCCGGCGCAATCGCCTTGGATTTCCTCGACTCGAAGGTTGCTTATCCGTTCTTCAGAGTTACAATTACGACGTCGGGTAACGAAATTAAGGATTTCGTTTTACAAACTATCGAATTTTGGTCTGTAAGAGTCTCGATGCGAGCCTGAGTCGGTAACGAAAACCTACTCGTTACACCGAAATATATATCCGGCTATCTAACCCCTCTAATGAGGTGTGTAATTAGAGCGAAGGCATTACGATGACAACGCGCCGACAACGAAAAGGAGAAACTCTTACGAAACCATTGTCGATCAATACATAACGAGAAGGGGGTGGTAAAAGGAGCGAGGGGGGGGTTCGGGGGGCTTTAACTAATCGCGCGTTCGCGATATGTGTTCCTTTACCGCTTTTCGGCGCACACGCAACCACACGAACCACCGAAATACTCCAATCCTTGTATCGTTGTACGGCAGCGAACAAATTTGGACGGCAAGAGTTACAGAACAAGAACATATTCTCTGCAATAAAAATTAAAATATAAAAAGCTGTCGGTTGGAATTATTCCGAAAATAGGTGTAATTACAAACAAATTAAAATTCTCAGATACAAACAAAAATTACTTGGTTCATTTTCTACACCCATTTTCCGAAGAACGCGTCCGTTCGATTACATCATAAAGTTGAATACCTTATTAGCTACACACGGGACCAGAAAAGTCTTGAAATATCGCCCTGAATTTTCCGATCTACTCGAGGCATTGTCCGGTCAAGCTGGGACACTTCGGACGCGACGAAAAAAAAAAATCGTCAGCTCCTTTTCTCTTCGTTTCTCATTGACTTCCCGGTACGAACGTGGCGGCGTAAATACATAAAAGCGACGAACCGTGCTATGCATGCGTGGGTTTCGAGAACAGCACCTGGATGTACATAACCCACGGGGAGGGTGTGCAATTGCCTTATGAACGCGCGCGCGCTCGATCGCCAGGTGGTTGCAACTTGTTCCCCGCGACGGGTGCTCGCCACGATTGGCATCGGTTCCTTCTTCGCCTTCTTTCTCATTTTTTTTCACCTTTTTCTATTCCCCTACTTTTTCTATCATCCGCCTTTTAGGGAGAGTCTAACGATAATTGTTTCTTCCTCGAACGAAAAAAAGGGCACCCAAGTGGCTCGCAGTAGGCCTCGCATTTTTTTTTCTAAAACGAAGAATCATGTCAGTTTAATGCAATTAACGAATTTGATAAACTTAATACTCAATCGGTTCGTTGGGAGATTCCGTCGAGCACGAGCTTTCGTTCGAATCGATACACCTGCATCGGTTCCGATGCTATCGGCTGGACGTAGAGGAAGTTTCCTATTCGCCCTCCTGCTGGCTTGATGTGTTTAACGAAAAGAGAGCAAAAAAAAGAGAGAGCACAGGAATATATGCAAAACTCGTTTGCGCTATCGATCACGAGACCCCGGACGAGGCTCGCGCTCGCACTCCCCGATTGTATTTCGTGGCGTCTTTCGCGGGTGTTTTTCCTCCTCGAAATTCTCGAGGAAAAATGGGGAAAAGCGCAGTCCATTGACGGGGCTTTTTCGCTAGTAAATTACGGACGATACAAGCCCGGGCACAATAGGGGAGCCCGCCAGCTGTGTTTGCGAATCATTTGCCGTGGCATTGCCTCGTAGACACTTTTGTCGTACGTGATAATATATTTTTGAAACACGCTGGGCGAATCGACCGCATTGACCCCGAGGAATTGTACGCTTCCCCGCAAGCCCTCCCTCTCTCTCTCTCTCTCTCTCTCTCTCTCTCTCGCTCGCTCTCCCTGGATGAAAATAGAACGAGAGAACGATCGCATTCATAGTTCGGAATGGCACGCGCCGAGATGCTACTTAATTCATCTTTTGCGGCAGTGACCACACCACCCGACACAATTCACGCTCTTTGGCACCCCTCTAAACTGCCAAACGGGTAATATTTCTTGGAATCGTTGCTGCCACAAAGCGCCAATACGGCTTATTGATTGGGATGTATGTTGTACAAGTTCGGGGATATCAACTTAGATGGATGGGATGCCTTTCTTCTCTTTCTTTCTTTTTTTTTGCCACGGCAGAGAATGGAGAGACGGGGAGCCAGGCGAGCCGAATGGAACTGGAAATAATAGGGAGTGTATGAAAAACGCATTACGAGATCGTAAATAACGCAATTAACGTCGTTTTACGGATCGTCCGTACAGGAAGAGTCGTTTGAATTAGTTTGCGCCACGACGCTCGATCGAGTGGGTAGCTCTTTTTTTTCAACTTTATTTCAACCGAGACTGTTAAAGAACTATTAAAGTTAGTGGAACGGTCTAGAAGAGTGGTCTAAATCGCGTTTGATGACAATAGCGAAACTCAAATTGACATCGTCGCGAACTTGGCTTCCGGCCATTTTCCAGCTATTGATCCGCGAAGCGTTACGATGAGGCTGTCCTATGTGAAATTATTATAGGCGTATCTTGTATATATGTCATTGCACTCCGATTACACTGCATGGATTGATAAGCTTTAATTATGGCTATCGCCGAGTAGTCCGAAATCGCTGCTAGCGATATGTTGACCATGGAAAATTGATCTATTCTGCTTGTTTTTTATTTTAGTAAACATTAAAAAATATTTGTACTTTATTAAATTTCTTACATAATTATAGTAAAATTTTTCTACCTTCTATTCGACAAGTATGTCGATTGAACCCATATTCGTAAACTTCAATATTCTTGTACTGAATTATTTTAAACAAGTGCTCATCTAGTTGCATTAAAAATGAGGTAATTTGTGTTCTTATCTATTTGAAGAAATCTTCCACTTCTGCCAGTTCTCTAGTTCGAGCCTGCTGATGGGCCCATCGGTCCTCTGCCAGCTTGTCACTGACCCCCCACTTTTCGTGATAAACAGGTTGTTTACACGATGGACATTTTTTCCCCCCTGAAAATGGATATAAAATATTGAAATATAAGTATAATAATGACAATAGTGCAATTGGTACTACCATGGAATGGGGGTGTCTTCATAAAAGTTATCAAGCACTTTAGGTGAAATAAATGTCCGCAATAAAGTCTTTCGATATGCATATCATCATTCTCCGACTGTATTAAATCATCTGGATTTGGTGGAAAGCAGATAACTCGGCACAACTGGCATAATTCTTTCGGTAGAGCTTTTATTGCCCTGGATATAATAGAAAAATAAAAATTCCAATTAAATATATCTAAGTAAACAATATGAGAAATTGTGAAATTACCTTATCAAGAATGACGTCACCACACCTAAAGATGGTGATGGTGTAAACAATTTGTGCTGAGCTTTTTTAAGAAGTGGTGGTTCGACACATTTTCTACCTATCTCCTTGCCTTGCCCCAATAAATAACGTGTCAGGACAGTAGGGAAGTTGGTATTTGCCTCTTCCAAACTGTAGGTAAATTAATGCAATTTGTAACATCTGCGAAATTTAAACAAAAATTTTTGCTACTCACCTTATTGCACTATCAGGATAATTTTCTGGAACAGAGATTTTTACTTTGAAATGATAATTTCCTTCTTCCACTTTCAGAAATAAAGTCGAATTCTTTTGACGTAATTTCAATACATCTGATTCGCATAGGAGCTTCTTAATATCCAAAATTTCATCATAGCAACAAATTAAGGCATTTTCATCAATGTAGTTTCTTATAAATTTAAGAATTGGCAATACCTTAAAATAATCATGTTTGTATTATTCGATTGTGATGGTATTAAGAAACTTTAATAAATTTTGATAACAATGAATTTACTTGAGCTTTGCCCAGAAATGATTTACATTCTCTCTCGCAGACTTCGGTTAAACCTTGTAATAATTTTTCTGATAAAGTTTTACTTTTTAACTCGATTAAAAGTGGAGCTGAAGGGTAATTAACAGGAAACTGAATGCAAACTATAATTTTCTTGAACGTTGTTTTCCTAGTAGAAAAAGTAAAGTTATACTACTAAGTAGTAATGTTGCTCAAATAAAATAATAATAATCTTATTACGTTATTTCAACTCGAACCATAGTCTGCACGCATGACACAAGTTTACTGCCATCAACAACATTTCGACAAAGATTTGAAACTTCTTGCAATTCATCATCGATAAAGCCCATGTGAAAATGGCAAAATTTTATTGATGTTTGAAGATTGTGAACCCAATGTCAGTCACAATAAGAATTTTGATAATATAAAAATTTATCTGTAAAATAAAAATTCATGTCACTACTAATGTAGTTCTTAACAAAACCATTGTTATAAATATATTAATGAGAAATGAACAATGAGGTTAAAACATTATTTTAAAGACAGTAAGGATTTTTGAAAACTGAAAACACAGAAAAATTAATTTTCAAAGTCAGGATAAACCTGCATACCTAAATAATTTTCAAATAGCTGTGAATTGCGAATTGCTATTATGCATACGGAGTTTATAAAAAAATGTTGAAGCATACATGTCAATGTGTGTAGAATATTTGTACACACGTACGACTAATCAAGGAGCAAAAACCGTTTTGCGGAAATTGTACATGCTCACTACTGAAAAATATTGTAAAAAATAATTTGTTATAATAAATGATAGATGGACATAAATTAGAAAATAATTTACTTCTTAAACTTCATTCATTATCTCATCGCGATCATCTCGAGATCGAAAGTTCACATTGTAAAATATTTTTGTATCGTCTAAAGCCGGCTTAAAAGGAAATCGCAATCTACCATCTGAAAGAATACAGTTGATCAATTTCCTCCGCTTGTACGATATGTTTATTACGTACTAATTGAAATTTTTAATCATGAAATTGAAAATATTCATTTTTTTACTCAGTTTTGTTGATATACCAATAAATTATTCAGCGGCTGATAGTGAGTATTATTTTTATAAAATTCAAAAATACCGGTAACTCTTGTTAACGTTCTTAATATTTGAATAGATTTCCAGGAAACTCTAGGTCATATAAGATCAACCACGGATGCAAAAATACAAGAAATTGCAGCTAGAAACGTTGCTAAGCGATTATTAGCCGATAAAGCAGATTTATTTAAATTTTCCGTTAATCCGGAATTATCAATTTCAAACAGGGATGTTTTCAAGGTAAATTTATTATGATCTCCTCTATTTTAATTTTGGATTTACTTACTGATTTTCTTAATTTTAATGTTTTATTCAAATCATATCCAATTAAATTAATTTATTTAAGATTACAAAAAATGATAGTGGAAAGATTGAAATTATTGCTTCATCTGGTGTGGCAGCTACGTGGGGCTTGCACTATTACTTGAAACATTATTGTAATGCACATATCTCATGGGAAGGTTCTCAAATAAAACTCAACGATACATTACCAAGTGTTACAATAACAATAATAGCTAATGATAGGTTTGTATACATATAGCTGATTTTTAAAATTAAGTAATAAATAATACAAATAATTATTTTAAGATTTCGGTACTACCAAAATGTATGTACAGTAGGATATTCTTCGGTATGGTGGCAATTTGATCAATGGGAACAAAATATTGACTGGATGGCACTCAATGGTATAAATTTAGCTCTTGCTTTCATCGGTCAAGAAGCTATTTGGGAAAGAGTATATCTTGATCTCAATTTAACAACACAAGAAATTAATGAGCATTTTGGAGGACCTGCATTTTTACCTTGGTATATGGTTGTATTCTTAAATGCTATTTTTTCATTTTTTAAAAATACCTTGAATTAATGTTGTAGGACAAGAATGGGAAATATAAGAGGCTGGGGTGGACCATTAAGTTCAGAATGGCATCAAAATGAAATAGCCTTGCAACATCAAATATTGAGAAGAATGAGAAATTTAGGAATGATACCAGTTCTTCCAGCATTTGCTGGTCATGTTCCTAAAGCATTTGCTAGATTATTCCCTAATGCAAATCTGTCAGAAACACCAGCCTGGAATGATTTCAAATCTGAATTTTGTTGGTGAGGACTCATTAACATGGTATCTTAAAATTGAGATTAATTTATGAAATTACCGTTTTTCAGTCCTTACATGCTATCACCTACAGACCCATTATTTCCAATTATTGGTTCAAAATTCTTACAAATGGTAAAATTCAAATTTTTTTTCTTTCATTTTTTTCCTCATTCTTTACTTATTTTCAATTTTACAGTACATCAGTGAATTTGGTACTGACCATGTATATAACTGTGATCCATTTAATGAAAATAAGCCAACTAATACTGATACTGAATATTTGGGAAATGTGAGCTTTGCTATTCATTCAACAATGAAGGCCATTGATCCTTCTGCTGTGTGGTAAGTCTTCACTATTATTTATTCCTCATTTTACTAGTTTTTTTATTGTCATCATAATGTCAAAGGCTTCTACAAGGATGGTTTTTTGAACATGATATTTCATTTTGGTCAGAACTGAGAGTGAAGTCATTTTTGACATCAGTGCCATTAGTGAGTAGAAAATTTTGTATTACCATTTCCAATTATAAATATAAAGAGAAATAATTTCTAATATTGAGTTTAGGGTGAAATGATAGTACTGGATTTACAATCTGAGCAATTTCCACAATATATTAGATTAAATTCTTATTATGGACAACCATTTATTTGGTGTATGCTTCACAATTTTGGAGGTACTCTTGGAATGTTTGGCTCTTCTGAGATCATCAATGAAGTAATGGGAACATTTACAATTACTCCTCAAAATATAAATCTTATAAAATCACCATTGATTTTTAATTATTCATATTAATTCATATTTAGAGAGTTATACAAACAAGAAACATGGAAAATATTACAATGATTGGTACAGGACTAACTCCAGAAGGTATTAATCAAAATTATGTAATATATGAATTTATGAATGAGATGTCATACCGAAAAGAACCTGTTGATTTGGATGAATGGTATTTATTATAAACATAACACAAATAATATAATTATTTATTAATTAATAAATCCAAATAATTTCAGGTTTCAGAATTATTCTATGCGTAGGTATGGTTCATGGAACCAAGATACTGCAGATGCATGGAAAATTCTTGGTAGAACTATTTATAATTTCATGGGACCGGAAAGAATTAGAGGTCATTACGTCATTACTAGACGCCCTAGTTTAAAAATTGTACCATGGGTAAGCGTTTGATTTTTTTACAGAATTAATTTTTAATAACAATACAAAATCTGGAAACAAATTCCAGACCTGGTACCGCCGTGAAACATTTTATTCGGCCTGGTACATATTTTTACAAGCCAAAAATGTATATAGAAATAATTCGCTATACATATACGATGTCGTTGATATAACTCGACAAGCTCTTCAGTTAATTGCTGATGATATTTACCCAAAAATAACAACTTCATTCCAAATGAAAGATGCTGAGTCATTAAAGTTAGTATCAATTATTATATAATAAATAAAAAATCATTAACTGATTTTATTTTTTTGTTAGCTCTTATTCGACTTATTTATTAGATCTCTTTGACGATCTAGAAAATATTTTGTCATCCGAAAATCATTTTTTGTTGGGTAAATGGCTCGAAAGCGCGAAAGCTAAGTCTTCCACAAAAGTAGATTTGATCAATTTTGAATATAACGCCAGAAATCAAATAACATTATGGGGACCAAATGGCGAAATAGAAGGCTATGCGAATAAACAATGGTCCGGCGTTGTAATCGATTATTTTAAACCGCGATGGAATATATTCCTAACGGCTTTAAAAAAATCACTCGATACGAGGTCTAGTTTGAATACTTCAGAAATAAGCCGTAGGATATTTTATGACGTAGAACAACCTTTCACATTTTCAACAAAGAATTATCCAATACAAGGAAGAGGTACAATAATTTTAATCATCATATCAATTTTTTTGTGCTTTGGTAAGATTATAATATAATTTTTCATACAGGTGATTCCATAGATATTGCAGTACAAATGCTCTCAAAATGGATTGAACGAATGACTATTTTAAATAAGCAGTAAGTTTTCTTACATAACTAATAAATAAGAACTACGAAAATTGAGTTACTTGAAAAATATATTCTTTTTGCACATTCAAATACAGCATTCAAATCTATAACATAGATCGTGTCGAAAAATTTATTCATCTAAACTAGTAATTATCAATATATAGTAGATTGAATACAATTTTGAATTTCATTACATTGAGCATTTATTACTTTTTTTTAATAAGAAGAAAGTGATGAAATTTATCAATTATATTAGGTAATATTTTATGAGTTGAAACATTTTTGAAGAATAACAACTAATTAATTAATCACACTCCCATGGTCCCTAAATTGTTTCAAACTCTTTGAAATCTGAAATTAACTGTTAAACATAAAATATGACATTTTGGTCTTACTTTGCATATATCGCAGGCAGTATAGCGATTTGATAATAGATATGAGTATGTCCCATAATTGTAACAATAGGACAATTTATCAATTTCGTGCAAATTCGATCAATGAAACAATTGTAATTATTGCATTTTCCAATAATATAACATTTCCGTTATTTTAAATTTTAAAGATTATAAATACGTAAGATGACACTATAATATATTTTAATTCGTTGTTTCAAAGACCTCAATTCGAAGACGATAGTTGTACTTTAATGAGTTGAATAAACTCATATTGCAGAATGTGAAGCTAAAATGCAATTAATATTTAAAATATTCTCAATCTAAATTTATATTTACAAGATCCACGACCAAGAAATTATTTAAAATTATTATTTACATCATATAGAATTGCATTAGTTCAAGTCAATCACTTACAATCGTTTAATTTACGAAAATAGTATGTGCTAGTGTTACGCATGCTGTTAAATTCGTGTATAAATATTCGATGCTTTATAGAATTATAAATTTTATACATTACATATCATTGCTATATTATATTTTAAGGCCTTCTTGGACTATAAAGATTAAGACTCACTCAATTAATTTTAATATTTTGTTACCAATTGTTTAAAATAATTATTGCCACTTAGAATTATTCACACAGGTTACTTTACAAATAAAACCTTTTTAAAATTAATAACAGGCAAGATTTCACATAATTCCAACAACACCAAAATAACAAAAACGCTCAAATAAATTACATTTGTATAAAATATGAGTTCAAATAAAACCATTTTCAATAAACCCACTTTGTGCATAAAATAGAAATTCACTTTGAGTTCATGCATAGATTACGGCTTTAGTAAACGTGGATTATTAATTATGGAAGTATAATATCTGAGATTAGAAGATGGCAGTATTGTTCAAGATTAGATTATTAGAAATTTGGTATTCACTTATTTCTTAGTATCTCTCTTCACTAATTCATAAAGAATCAATTGATTACAAGTAAGTACAAGTTGAAAGTTCAAAAGACTCAGATTAAATTTTATATAATATTTTACCTTATACGGAAAATACCTGCATTGTTTAAGGTCATGTTAAGTCAATTAGCCTGGTTGGGAGTTTCCGATACAGATGCTAAAGAACACTCTGCAGATCTAAAAAATGAAGAGAAAATTAATACACAAATAATGAAGGAGTTATTATTTATTTTTACAAGTTTTAGACCTTCTGGAATGCCAATTGTACGTGTCTGGTGCAGAATTACTCCTTCCGGACATCTGAAATCGTTGAGTCTTTGTGCTTTGGGTTTCTTCGGATTCTGTTGATTCGGTCGGCGTAACAGCCGTAGATAAATCTAAACTAGAAGTTGGTTCAGATTCGTTGCAGTGTATCTTCGCAAATCTTCTCGATACAAAAGGATTCTAAATACAAAAAGAGTCGAGTTACTCTCATTTTAATTTTAAAAAATACATAAGTTTTAACATTTTGAATATGCCTTACTTGAAAACTATGTTGTTTGAGCATTGTTTTAATAAGTATTAAAGTATTTAGCTTAGGCACCCTAGTGACTACACACTCGACTTCTTCGTCGGTGACTACAACCGGAAGACGACAATTATCAATTTCAGTTGGCAAAGGCTCAACACCGAAATCCGTCAGCCAAGAATGTTTTTTTATTTCTTGTAGCGTTATTCTATCCAATGGGTTTTTTACTAGCATTTTTTCGATCAAATTACAAAGATTTCTTGACAAGTTAGAATTTTCAGGATAGATCAATGGCTCCGAACGCACTGCGGCTTGAACTCCAATAATACTTCCTGCACCGTCCCACGGTAGGCGGCCGGTTGCCAGAGAGTAAAGTGTCACCCCCATCGACCAAATATCACACGGCTAAACAAGAATTAAAGTAAAATTAATAATACAAAATATCATTTTTTGTATCAAAACAATTTTTCAAGAACTCACAGGACCAAAGTAATGCGCTCCCGGAGTTGTTGTTTCTGGTGCTGCAAAGGCAGGTGTACCGGCTAACCCAGACAATAATTCTCCAGAAGCTCTAAGTTCAGCGCTGACTCCCAAATCGGCTATTTTCACGCGGCCGTCGCTGTCCACGAGTAAATTACTAGGCTTGATATCTCGATGTACAATTCTCTGATAGTGTACTACAAAATAATATAGATTAATATTCTAATTCAAGGAAAAATTTTTTTCACAATAATTGGATGAATTACTAACAATATTCTATTCCTAAGACGACATCGCGAAAATATTTTCTTACGGTTACTTCGTCTAGAGGTGTATCTGTTGGTACTTGTAAAACTTCTCCCTTCTGCACTAATTCAAATACTAGATAGAGATTGTCTTCCTCCGGATCGTCAAGTACCTCAACCAATTTAACAACATTAGGATGATCCAATTTTTTCAACAAAGCTATTTCACGATACACTTTCGCCAGCGGACTGACAGAACCTTTACGCCCTGGCGCTATTCTTCCAAAAATACCTGCTTTTTTCATTAATTTCTTTTTACTTAAAATTTTCATTGCATAATGCTTTTTATCTTCTTCATTTAATGCTAATTTAACAATTCCATAAGATCCCTGAGAAATTGAAATATTTGATAATTAAACAATATTTGTTAATAATTTGATGTTGTTTTATAAATACTCACTTGACCAATATTTTCAAGCAATTTATATTGGTTGAGTTGAATAGCTCCTTGTCGGTTATCTATTGATACTCTTCTACTTTCCTTCATGGGTTTTCTACGATTACCAGGTGATCCCTGAGGGCTTCCATAAGGCGAACAAAGATAATCAGAATAAATAGGTTGAGGTGACACATTAGCGGCTTCTTCTTTGTTGGAGGATAACATAATATTTGATCTTGACATATTACTGCATTCTCCTTCATTAATAATATCTCTAGAAGCTCCAAGATGGAATTGATGATCAGTCGAATAGGGAATTTCTCCACCCACTCCATCTTCAGATTTTGAAGAGAGCAATTTGTAAACTTGTATTGCCTTTGGATATATTTCTACATCTTCTAATTTTCTGTGCAATAAATCAATCGAATCATCAATGGACTCCTCGTTTTTACTATAGGAATTTCCTTTATTTTGCGACATTTCTAATATAATATCAGTCTTCACAAATAATTGGTGCTATCTGATGGTTGATATATTCATGGATAGCTCTGAGTTCTTGAATTACCTCAATACGTTTATTTTGTGTAAACGATTAGTAGAGAGCCATTTTCAAGAGATTCATATTAGTTGCTTCCATCAGAACAAAAGTAGCATAAGTTAGCTAGAATGCAGGATCGTAGATATTGATTTTTGTTTGGCATACATCTTGCCATTTTTCAAGTAGAAATTTCAATAATCGGCATTGATAGTAACAGCAGTCTCGCAATAGCTAGCATTCAAAATATAATAAAATGAACATCCGTAGATCATTTCAAAATTATTTCATGCAATACATCAAAATTACTTTCATATTTTCATTCTTGCAAAATAAAATAAATTCTAAAGATATTAACTAGCTACGCTTATCTGCAACACGAAAATAAAAAAAATAGTATACATTTTAATAAAATAACTTACTATCGGAGCAATTTTTGTTGTTGTTATTTTCTACACATTTTTCCATTGGAAAATTTCTATTACATCGAAAAACTGTAGTTTCTTCAAACTTCAGCATCTTGAACTCTTTGCTCAAAATGACTATCTCATTAATGCCTTCTGTTGGCATCCTTTTTCCAAATAATCTAAGCTTTTTCAAAGTGTTGGTATTACAGTGGTAGATTCTCTTGTAATTCTCCTATGTAGCCTCTTTCTGATCAACAATTAAATTTTCGCATTTTCAAAACCAAATTATCTCATGCCTTGCAGTTTGCATACCAGACTTGTGTATTATGCACTTTTATTAAATGAATAGAAAAACATGACCGTGTTACCACAGCTGCTAAAATAGCTATGCAGATATGAATTACTCCTTAATGCATTCAAAATGTAGGCGTACGTAATACCACCAATTTAGCGAGATCATAATTGATCTATATGAACTTAAACTGATAAAAGATAACTCCATATAGAGCAAATACTTATTATTCAAAATTATTACGAAGATGTAACGTATTCAGTATTAATAATTGAGCACAATACTGCGACGTATTGTTTGTGTTTACGCGGGTCATTTAACGGAATGCGCAGTACTTTACACTGATTTGCGCATGAAAAGTTTTGTAACCGCTCGAAACAGATTAGCGTCGGATACAAATTACGGCGTTGAAAACAAGATCGAGAATATTATAGTATTAGCGATTGACCTACGAATGTTTACAAGTTAATCGTGAGATTATAACTCAATGTGTGTTCTCGTTGTCTAGAAAATACGAAACAACGTTACTAATCGTTTATCGATAATTAGTGCAAATAGAACGTACCAATTTTGAATTGGTTCAAGTTGAATATTAAATTTTATATGAATTTTTGATAAGCATGTTTTTTATTTTTTTAAAATTTCAAAACATTTTTTTAAAAGAATAAAATATATATTCGATTTCAACAAAATTACCCACTGAGAAAATTATATTTTTATAATTTCAAATACGTACAGTTGACAATTGGCACATCTGTCAAACGTACTTAAAATTTCATTTTGTTTGACAATTACATTAGACGAGAGACAGAATTTTCGTGACTAATCCTATACTAGCTTTTACGGTACATAAAACCTGCTTTGCTTTTACACCGATTGACTGTGTTTTTAAAGTAATACTCAATCAACTTACGTATACGTATATTTTCAAACGCCGAAGATAGGTTATAGAATCAGATAAGCCAGTTCCGGCGTCAACAGTGGTCGCGTGTTATCATACTAGTCTCGTCGAAGCGAACTTACTCCCATTCATACGTAGGTAGACGAATTGTGTTTACGGTACTCTTATGTATGAAACGATATTTAGTTGAACGTTCAACGAGAAGAGTGACAACTCGCTCGGAGTTTGGACCGAACGGACTGAACGCGTGGCTAACCCATGGGCTAACCCCACTGCCTTGTCTGCGCATTCGTTAGTTTAGTCAGCTGTTATTTCCAGTGGCAAAAATTCTCGACGTCCTCCTTACTTAGGTTATCAACGCTTGCGGTACGATCTTGATACTGCGGTCTTTTACATTCTAAATTTACGACAATTGAAATACTTATCACGCAATATTCTGCACGCATAATCGTAACAACGAAATATTCTTGCGATGTAAATAAAACGTCGCGTGACGATTTTTTTAGGATGCAAAAATCATGCGGGGTTCGCCGTTATATTTTCGCTAAACATCTCTGTGAACAAGCGATTGATAATAAAGTATAAACAACTGAATTGATGCATTTTTTATTTCAATTCATAATTTAGACATAACATGGAATATTTAACCTGTCAACAAAAATAATATGGTTGAGTAAGTCGTCAATAAGCAGTTGGATAATCCGTTAGGATACTCCCGGTTGATAAAATAGCACCAGGACCTCCAAGAATACCTCCTTTATTAGCAAACCAGCCGTTACCACCGAGAAATCCTGCCTCGTTTAATCTATTTGTGTAAAATCCATTATCGCTCGGTCCAGTCACATGCAACAATCCATTGAGATTCCCTAACTGCCTGCTTTCTTCCTTCGGTTTTGCGTTAGGATTAAAATTATTCAACGCATTTTTTATTTCATTCAATCCATTTCGAAAAATTTGCTGAGGTTTCACATGAAAACGCTGTACAAAATTAGCCAAATACCAGGGCAGAGAAGTCGAGTTCCTCTAAAATTTTTTGAATTAACCCATTTTTCATTAATTCGATAAAAATTCAAACATAGTTACCTTATTGGATACGGGAGGAGTCTGTATTTCCGAAGGAATTTGAATTTTCTCACGTTCGTCATCGGAAACCGTTAAATTCGGTAACTCACTGTAGATCGAACTCCGAGTGGAAATTTCACTATCGATTCTATTTGAAACATCATTTAGAGAATCGTCATTGATTGGTTTTGCGATTGCAAAAGAAACCTAATGAATAATCGTACAGTGGAAAAATTATTCTCTGTTCATATAAAATCAAAATTCCGTGTATGATAGACTTTTTTCAATTTTAACTTCGATTCACTTACCAAGAGGAGCGATTTGAATACCAACATGAACATTATGCAAAAATTTAAAATTATATCCAAAGTGATGGGAGTTACCTCTCATGTGCAAAAGATTCAACACAGTGACTAAATATAACGTCTGTATTTAGTCATGTTAATTTAAAAATCGGTTCATACGGGTACCCATATTACGATACAATATAATTATGCAGATACGTAGCTTTTAAATTATCACACGCGACGTAATGTACCAGCAGAAGTGCATTTTTATGCAGTCTATGAATCTCTAAAAATCGCAAGAGTTAATAAACACATTATACCGATAACAAAAGTTTCTCTAAACTTCGCGAACATGTTATAAAATATACTAATTTTGTCCGTTTCTCTATTGAAAATAATCCATCTGCAGATATTATTTCTCACACATTGAGATTTCTAATTCTGAAAATGTAAGGCAAGTATACTTAAATATTTTATTCAACGCGCGATCGCATAAACCTTCCATGGCGTTGAGGACAGGAACGAACTAAACCGTTATGAATTTTTTTAACCCAGACTCGTTTTAACACGGAATTGAAACTTCAGAACGTGGAAGACGAAATAACCGACTGGTCTTTTGATTATTATTGTGTGGGCAAAAATTAATTTTTTACATCGATTGTAATAATTTACAAATTCAAATTGTAAAAAACTTGTTTATAAACAAACCGGCTACAACATGGCATTACTAAAAACGAAAACGATTAGTTGGATGTTTTTAATCTTTTTGAGTTATCAAGAGGTAAGAATTGGTTTTAATATTCCTAATTATTCATTTATTTTTATTAAAATATTCTTAAAGAATTTATTATAAAATCATAGATTCAATCAGCTAGTCTTAAAAAAGAACCAGCTTTTGCTACACCTACCTATTCAAACTCATATCTACCAGCTGCCATGCAGGTAATATAATATGATTTTTAGATTACTGAAATTGAAAATGAAGATAAAAAATATATCATTTTGTTGAATAACTAGGTCATCTTTCACACTGTGGAACAATTAAAGGTTTTGAGAGCTCAAGAAATGGTAGCTAATGAAACAACAACTACAATATCAAATTCAAATTTAAATACAACTGTAGTGACAGAAGCTTCATTAGTTGACAAAGAAAATACTGCAACCACTATTGATGCAAACCAAAATTCAACAGAAGAATCGCAAACAAAATATCAAGACTCGTCAGCAATTAGTACAGGAACACCTGAAACAATTAGCAAAATTCCACAGACACAGCAGAAAATTCAGATAAATGAAAAAGAAGATAAGAAACCAACTGTTGATAGTATTGTAGAAGAAATTTATGAGATCGTTAAACCAACTCAGGCCTCTATTATAAAATTTGTAGATGAAAAAGATGCTGACACTAAAGAAGATGAAGAAAATGAAAACAGGTATGTAAAAATAGTAATAACTCAAGTATAAAAATTATTATATTTTTTATAATTTAGATTCACATTACTTGGAGAAAAAGTAACTCAAGTGCCACGACCAAGCTTAACTACGTATTTAAGGCGTACTAAAATACCTTTAAATACAACTCTTCAACAACTAGCAGGGCTTTATGATTTGCTTAGCAAGGATGCAAGAAAACAAGGATTTGCAAGATTCGCAGGCTACTCTGACAAAGTATTAGAAACTCTCAAGAGTTCAGCAGAAGGAGGAATAGGACCACAATTAATGATTCTTCTGACCAAAGTTCAAGATAGGAATGAACTTACTAGAGATGATGCTAAAATGAAACTCACGGAAATTATCCGAGATCTAAAGCAGTCTTCTAGCGAATTAAATAGAGATCTGAGGCGCTTATTACCTTTGCGATATTCGCAATAACAAGTTTTAATTAATACGTCTAAATATTTAAGTTTAACTACCATAAATGAAATTTCGTTTAATTAATAACTTTTATTTATTTGTACTGTTCTTCAATTTTTTATTCAAAAATAGGTTTTTTTTAAAAATACATGTCTTCTGATAATTATTATGGCAATTAATATTTTATACAACAACGGTGATTAATTATATCACTGATTATATTGAAACATATTATGTTTTCATAAGACCTAGATTTTTAAACATTTCGTTATGGTACAATTTACAAATTTCATTATAAGGCAAGTCTTATGTAGAACGTACTGCGATTATTCCCGCTGTGTTGTATTCACATTGTACGTTTTATTCATATTTTCAACGACGATTCTATAAAATGGGCAATTCTAAAATATTAAAAATCGTACCGACGTAATGAAGGTAATCAGTAGTAATAATTTTTAATATTGATTCTTTGGTTGTGTGTATAAATGGTATTAATTGAGGAAATATTTATAACATTATACTTAAATTCCAAAGATAACTACCGAAAATTGAATGCCTTATTCGTTTTATAAATCGTCGTAATAATTAAAATAGCGCCATTAAATTAGTTAATACATTTTTGTTTTTTAACAACGCAATAATATCGTTTTCACTTTATAATTACAAATCATCAATACCAATGCAAATTTTGATATTTACACTAAAATTTTACTAAAAGATCATGATACCAAATTGCGTATAGAAATATCAATAGAAGACGTCATTCATCTAGAATAAAATTTATAAGCCTATTATGGATTATTTGACAGGTACAATTCAAAAGTCAAACGCCAAATTGTGTAAAAATATAATTACGCCGATAGACAAAACGCTGCACTGTAGTTTGAAATTTTGCATCTCCACGTATCTCCAGATGAAATCTTTCCGAGTTTGTAAATTTAAGATCATGAATTCATTCTGATCAAGTATAAAAGTGGTTTTTCGCAAATTTTTCGTTAGACAGAATATCTACAAATTCTATATTATATTGATTTTGATGTATTTAAATAGACTAGAGTAAGCAATATTCGGCCTTTTTAGACGTTGTCGAATTGTGAATAAACGCATATTCACAATTATAACATTATTTTTCTTATATTCGATAGGAAATAAAAAACTTCTTAAAGTTATTGTATGAGGTGTCGTTGTCATAATAGATGAAATATGATGTCGTTTTTATTTTTTTATTGAATTCAGCCTAATTAGCAAATATAAGGCGTTTTATGCAAATTACGGTGAACTATCAAATTACAAAATTTTAGGCTAATCGTTATTAAACAAACCATTAACTACGATAGATCGCAGTTAAATGAATTTGGCATAACGTTTCATAAAGCATATTAATTGGCATGTAAATAGCTTCATTTAACCAATCTTTTGTAACAAGGGATTTATTGCTTATTTCAATAGACCTATTTTTGTATTTAAGGTGGCATTAAATACCTTGTCGTTTGAGGCAAAACGTCGCTCATATTGACTGTTTGCTGTTGCAACACACCGACGTCCTTCATTGCTTGCTCTCTGAATGTCGAGAACGTGTGTAAAAGATTCGGATCTTTCTGAAAATTTTGTATATATTGGAGAAACGGTGAATCTTGCTTCGCGAACGTACTATCCTTCAAAACCAATGACATGTCCTGTTTGTTCAAGGACACGACATCGGTTATCTTTTCAAGAGATTCTTTTTGATCGGGATAATTGTCCTTTTTGGATTTATTCCGCTTAACACCTAAATGCGTCTGGGTATGTTTGTTCATATGGTCCTTTCTCGAGAAAGCTTTTTGACACACAGAACACGTGAAATTTTTATCACCTGAGTGAATAACGTAGTGTCTCGTTAAATGTTCGTTACGTTTGAACGCTTTTTGACACACTGGACACTTAAAAGGTCTCTCATCAGAGTGACCTCGCATGTGCTGATCGAGATGTTCTTTCCTCTTTAACATTGCACCACATTCCTTACATTGGTATTTTCGCTCCTTGAAATAATTGAATGTTAAATACTGATGCTTTAACAAATTTTATGCAATAAATTATGTATTGTTTTTTTTTTCATACCTGTAAGTGCGCTTGCATATGTTGCTCAATTTCGACTTTAGTCGCAAACCCTACATTACATTCCGGACAACAATACATTGTTGAGCCATCCGAAGCAACACTTATTCTAATTTCTCCAACTTTTGCCCTAAATTTCTTCTTCTCTACTTTACCTGAAGTAGTCTGAATTTGTCTTTCGAGTTTGGAATTCCTAATGCTATTTTCATTCTCTTGCTGGCTTTCTATGTGAGAATTCAGTTCACTGGGATTCATAGCTGCCACCCCATTTTCGGTAGCCATGAAATGGCTGCCACATTGCATCTGAGGATTTCTAAATACAGGAACATTTGGAATATTGAGTATATTACTTTGATTGTGCTCTGTTCTCCCCTCTTCTGACTTTTCTTTTTTGACTTGCTCTGCTTGCATCTTTATAAGCTGCTGCAGTGTTAATGGTAATGTAGTTGCTTGTAACTTTTGTAGATATTCCGCCATTGAATTATTTTGTTGTAAATGAACTTGACTTTCCTGAGCACAGAAATTAACTCATGCACTGCTATCCATTTTAACTAAATAAATTATTCAGGAATGATGCATTACCACATTAGATACCATGTTTCCGCCAGTCATATCAGGTTTTAATCCTTCATTTTGAGAATTAGTCGGTAAATACATTCCAGGCATAATTCTCATCGGTAGAGTATTAGTTTGTACACTACTAACAGGACCATTATTTTGACTATAACTGGGAATGTTTATAGTCTGAATACCCTGTTTCTCACACATTTGCAATAATGTGCTAGGATCCCGCCATGGCATCAGTGGTCCAGAATATTTGTTCTGTGGGTTGATCTAACAATCAATAGAAAAATTAAGTTATTAAATTAAAAGATCAATACTATTAATTACTTACTGGAAATTGTTGTTTCATTTGATTTGTTCCTACAACAGAATTATAAACCGTCGCATTTTGCGACAATGGTAAATGTGTACTACTGTTCACATAATCCGCACTGGATATAGGAACTGTTCGAGTTGTCAATTCCGAAAATTGTGGTAACGATCTCTGCGGATCGCTATTGCCAGGAAAATTCATTTCTTATTAATTACTTACTATATTAACCTCCAAACAGATAAAAAATTTATGACAATATAAATTTTACACTAATTCAAATTAATTATTTACATTTTTTAATTTTCGTTTTTAAATTCCAGATCCATAAATAAAACATTGAAGGTAAAATGAAAGAAATTAAATAAAAAAATACTATCATGTAAACAACTCATCGGTACCGCAATTCGCGGTACGGCGTCCTCCTCGCGTGATTTTAATATGGCGAAGCGAAATTTAGATGTATAAAGTTGGCAGCATTTTTTGAGAACTATATTTTCATTCGAAAGCATGCTTTCAAATGCAGGCTTTCGAAGTTTCAAACACATAAAAATCAAATTCAATTAAAAAAAAAATTCAGAAACAATAATGAAAAATTAGTAAGTATATCTTCTTTTATAAATAAGCATTTTATTAGTGTTCGCACAATTTACTCATAAATCTGTGTCATTTTCAATAGTTACAATTAAAGACTAGATACAAAAAGCCTAACGATTATTAGCGTTAAAAAATTAAATAATCTCATTGTAGCGTGCATCCACTCTCATTTTTTGGTTCTCTCTCACTGTGGCTTATCGCTTCCTCTTTTACTGGAGGTAGTTCTTTTTCTTTGTCAACTTTCGCAGGATTCACAGTGCTGAATAAACTCCGCAAATCCAAATTCCAAATGGCGTGATGTGTTGGCATTTGAAAGTCTAATGGACTTACGAGACCGAATGTTGCTTTAGTTTCCAGAGGAGGACATTCGTCGGGAATAGATTCGTGATATCTAAAATTAATATTTTTCAAAATATATTCTGTGGAAAAAATTGTCCAAATAGATTCACGAAGTTACTAACATCAAACCATTTTCTCGTTCGCATTTTTCGATCATAATTCGCACGATCGGTGCTAATCGTTTGAAAACAACGTGTTGATCGGGTTTCGCGTAAGGAGCAGGTCCCTTTGTTTTAGAATAATCTACACACATTTTCCTCGCTACATTCAATTTTTCCATACTTTCTCTGAGTGCTCTGAGTGCTTGTCCACATTTATCTTTGGATAGTAAATCTTCACCAAGATAGTTATAGGCCTGAATTTATAAGTATAATAAATATAGTACAATTATGTAATATGATTTTTTTTTTAAATATTGTGTTTGATACTCACATAGGACTGATAAAATGCAGCCTTCAATTCTAAATATTTGATCCATTGGGCTGATATTTCAGCTTTGAACGGCTGCAGGGTATTGGCTGCATCCAAGAATAGTTTACTCGTTTCATTGGCCAATGCAGATATCAATGTAGAATTGTGTTTCATTTCGATTGCTCTGGCAACAGTCACTATGATACAGAAAAAACATAATTCTCAAAATTATTATACTGTTTTAATATAATTAATATAATTTAATATTTCAGTTATTCAACTACCTTCTTGTGCTTCTGCTGTACATTGATTTATATAAGCATTTATTATACGAGCATCTAAATCACTTCCCAATTGTGGCGGGCCACTTAATTCTGGAAGAAATTCAGTTTGCACAAACGCAAAAATACCAGCCGCTCGTCGCAACATTCTGTGTACTTCTTTTGCCTCATTCATAGTTACACTGCACAACACAAAAATGATTGGATTCTCATAAAGCAAATGTTACTGCAAACAACTTACTCATCTTTGCTAGCAATCATTGCTGCATGTTTCATAAACCAAAGTCCTACATTGATGCTCATGTTGGAAACTTCATAAACAGTATCAGCGGCTGAACTGCAATATTACATGCAAGATTAGCATTTTATTCTCATTTTGAACATAGAACAGAGTAAAAAAATTCCATTACTATGTTTTAGAACCCAACAATGTATGAGTCCATTTGAATACAAGTGCATTTCTGAGTTTACTAGGACTTGGCCTGCCAACATGTTGACTGGCACCCTCACCAGTGTTAACCTCCCAAATAAATCCATACAACAATGACAGATAACTTTGAAATGCTGGTTCTATTGTATCACTCGTATTGTTAGGATTCCGTATCAGCTCCAACAATCGATTTCTCGACAACCGCAAGTCGCTTCAAAAACACGCCGGAAACGTCAAAGTTAAAAAACTGAATTTACATGAATTACTCATTTTTTACGAACCAACCTGCAAAGCTTTTTTATCACATCGGTTGAATTTGGTACTTTAAAATCGAATTTCTGCTCGACGGTGGCTTTTAACACGTTCCGATGAAACCAATGAGCCATGTTGACATAAGTTACGAAACGTCATATACTGCAGTACGTGTGTATGTGTGGATATCTGCACCACTGCAAGTTGCAGTGATTCCAAGGTCAGAGAAATAATACTCCAGATAAGATATATACTTTATTTTCTAAGAAACGAATAAAATATTCAGATCGTATCGCAAGTAATGATTGAAAATGGAAAAGATCGGAAATAAAAATATTATCACAGAAAAATTAATTCATCATTAATTTGCTATGTTATCACCTGATATGTCAAAACGACGCTATTTTATGGATCGATAATTTCTTTTACCCTTTGTAAGAATTTTGAGAACTCGTGTCTTAAAAGTATTATAATCGTAAAAAAAGAGTGGATTCAATATGAAAATAAATTTAATTGATTAATTAATTCATTATTTCATAATTGTCTTTTTTTCATTTAGTGCGCATGTTCGTTTAACAACTATTCATAATACCAATTAACGCTGTAACGTTATTACAATTTCAATACACCGATATCATAAAATTCGAAATATCAAATAATGAAATTAGTGGTACATTATATACAAAAAGTTGAATAACAGATAACAATTGTCAATATATAAATGCTTTGTGATTATCTTAAAATATTTAAATGCATGAGAATAATTAAGCACGAATGTTGGATAATGAATTATAATTGGCTAGATCCATTCATTTCCGAATTCTGAGATTGATTTAGAAATATCACATTGCTGGCCTTTATTTTTGAGCTCGCTGTAACCAGCAGGGGGGATGGACTGATGCAGGGTGTTGAACAGTGGCTATTGCTCAAATCACATTGATCTAACAGTTTCCATAATTCCCCTGGAGTCGGCCCACCACAACCTTCTTTTACTAAGAAAGAAAAAAATTATATGAACAGTAATGTAACATTCGTTCAAAAGATTTTTCATCAAGATTTAATTTTTACTAAGGCACCTTGAGTTTTGTTGAAAGACTTATCCAATGCAGTTGTGAGGTCCCACATTTGAATTGTACCATTCGAGTGCCCGGTAAATATGAATCGTCGGGGTCTGGAACCCATCCGACTAGATCCTTCACACTCATGGACATAAAATGAAGTAATCGTACTAGCATCTACCGATTTGATAACGCAAACCCTCTTTCCATTCGAAGCCAGTCGTACAAATAATTGATCAGTCTCAGGCACGACTTTCTGAACGAATACTTGCTCGTCATCTTGTTCTCCGAACGGACCTAAATCAAAATATTATAATTTCGAAAATTCCAATATTTATTTCCAAATATAATTACAACTTACCAAAATCATTACCGGTATTATAACCAATACAAGGTTCAACCGTTTCTAACGAAACTATTTTAAAACTCGCTTCCGGTGTTGACCCAGGCTGTGTTGAAATCATACCGCGAAATCTCGTTACCGCCCAACTTCTAACATGATTGTATTCGGAGCACACGGATACCAAATATTTTTCCGATAATGCTACCTACGAATTAAATTTAATTACGATAACGATAAAACAAATAAAAACTGAATAAGTAGAACACGGACTTTCGTCACACTGCTTTGGTGCACTGTGAAAGTTTGAAATAATTGGGGACCATGTCCTACTGTTTCTGGATGTTGCACGATAACACGAACGATTCCTGATTTTGTACCGTACGCAATTTCGATCCAATTTCCGCAAAGACCTGAAAAAAATAAAATAAATATCTATTCGAAACAAATAGATTCAAAAACAATCGAAGTGATTGTGCATCAACAATACGCGTTTTTTTTCTTTACTTTATCGTAGTTCTTAATAATTTTGTTACATACAGTCATACTTGCCTTGCGCTAGTCATCCAGTGGCACAATACGAGCGTAGCAAAGAATATAAGCAAAGAAACCGTGATTAATATTTCAGTGTTAATAAAATTTGGTGTTGGTTTAATTTTTTCCAAATGTATTCGTAAATGTTATTAAGATATCAGGATGAACTAGGAAACTTAAAATTGGAATTTAATTGAGAAAATGTAGCACGAAGATCGACTTACTTGTTTTTGGTGTCAGATAAACCGATATGGCTGTTATTGGATCGGAACTTGGATCGCGATACAATTCAGTTACGAGCAAATCGTTATCCTTCATTCGGAGAGGGAATTTTTGCATATCTGTAGTAACAGAGGTATGACAATAAATAAAATAATTGAAGTAGAATAGTTATAAATTAAAGTGTGATAAAAATACGTAGATGCAATTAATACCAACCAATATAATAGATAGAACCGTTATTACAACCCAATAGTAAGAAAGATCCAGCAGTGTCAAATGACAAGATTGGTACAACATCTTGTATTTGCCAATGATGCGTCATTGCGTGCCAAACCCCGATTTTCCCGACAGGAGATAAAGCCACTAATTGGCTTCCGATGAAAAATAAATATTCCACTCGAACGTTCAAATTAAATGTACCAATATTGGTTTGTATACCATCCTCGGATATACTCCACAGTCTAACTTGATTCCCATAAGAAATGGCAACCATTTTACTATCAGCTCCACTTCCCATTTTCGCATTAATAGCAACTCTTTCAATAATCGCTTCAACGTGAGAACTGGTGAATACATGTTGCCAACCAGAAGAATCCTTCAGTCGATAACAAGTTATAAAATGTGCATAAGCTATAACAATCCAGTTGTGATGAGCTTTAATAATCTGAACTCTTAGAGGGTCAACCCATGTTGAAACTGTACGAGAGGAACAAATTTAGAAACAATTTAGAATGAAATTAGAAAAATAGATTTGTTTTTGTTTACCTTGTTGAGGACCAAAAACAGTACCAACATCGTTTTTGTAAAGTTTATTCAAGTCGGCCGAATTGTTGCGTACGTGTCTCAAATCTAAGGATGACGTACGAGAATGCGGTAAAGCACGCTGCGATATTCTGTAATCCAATGATGAATTTCGCGCGTGGTTTCCTAAAGATTTGTGATCGCGTTGACCTATGAAGAGTAATATTTTAGATTTATGAATAAAGAGGATTAATATTCAAATGTTGATGAAAACAACCACTTGAACGTTGACTTGATGAGCTAGCTTGCGATCGAGAGGTTGATGGGTTTTCAGGTGCTGGTGATTGATTTGTTGCATTTCCTCTGAGGTGTACTGGAACATCATCTAAGGTGGATGAAGATGCTGTTGGTTCTTGTAATGGTATGCCTACAGAAAGTAGCATACTGTTACATTACCAAAGTAAAATTTGCATGAATTTATAACCGGAAAATTTTTTTACATACTAGGAGGTGGCAAATGACCATAAAACAAAACATCGCCACATGATGATTGTGTTAAATCTTCACAAAGAATTAAACGCTTCACAAGAGGTGCTATTCCATAATATTCAGCTTCGTGTCTCAATGTAAGTAAATCTACATTCCTCAAATCTATTTCTTTCGTACGAAGATAATTTAAAATGAGAGAAAACAGTTTTGGATCCCTATCAATGAATAGCGCTCCATTTTCATCCCTGCAACTGGCAATTCGATTGCTCAATAAAGCTGTGAAGAACGAATCTGCTACCCATGTTAATGTCTGTCGTGATGTTGAAAATCTGAAACAAAATTGTCGGTTAGAGGAACAAAAAAATTTCTAACTACTAATAGATGAGACAGAATTACCTAGTTCCACCCACGTTCAGATGAATAATATCACCCATAGAAGACGATTGTGCCATCGACATTATTATTTTGACGCTTGAAACATTTCTTTACACAACCGCTCGTTCTTCCACCTGCTATCTCACCGAAAACCTGTTTGACATTTCATTACGTCATTGCGGAACAACAGTTATGACAGTTACCGAAGCCTCAACATTCAGTGTACAACTAAAACAATATAAAATCCAAACGATTTCCTTCGTAAGATTGCGTTCGAAAATTCGACATTTTCGAAATTTTCAGAATTACAACATGGCGACCCTTAAAGGAGGAGAGAAATAGATGGCGACACATTTGTTGTCTTTATTCATTCAAACAACAAAGAGCAAAAATTTTACGAAAAATTTGAAAGAAGAAATATTGTAATTGCGCAATTTTAAATTCCTTGAAGGTTTCCCCTTTACATTGCGAATTTCCGTTTGATTTGATTTTTATAGAATCTGTCTACATATAAAGATAGTTATGATAGTAAATTGCATTATGTTTACCAATGAGTATTAAAAATAAGATTGTCAAACGAGCAACACTTATCCGAAAATAGAGAAGCTATAATCTTACGAAGTACCGTTGAATATTTTTTCATTACTTTTCGAAAACATCTTGGGTTGATTTCGTACGCGTGAGGTCTAAACTATTTTTAAAATATCTAAAAGCTGCTACCACTCTGATGCGATACCGGAAGGCGGAAACACATTTTTTAGTTACTTTCCCGCCAAGGGATTACGTTTTCCGCGTATTCTACAGCGTGAAATTGATATTTACGTTTTGTTTGTTCTCGAGTATACAATAATTTCGCCAATCTGATAAGAACCATAAAGACGCGCATTGTGTGCAATTTGAAGACCAATTTTCGAATTTGCAATTTAATATAATTGAAATATAACAAATTTAATCAGAAATATTTAATTATGGCTAAAGTTCAATTAGCAAATGTGGCGGTTCTTGACAATCCTTCTCCATTTCTTAATCCATTTCAATTTGAAGTGACATTTGAATGTATTGAAGAGCTCAAAGAAGGTATTATATTAATTACATCATTTTTATATTGTGTTGTTCGGATGTGTTTCATTTTTCGTCTTAAATGTTTACTTTTTGAAATTCGCACAACTGAGGTTAGATTCTAATAACAATTCCAATTGAGAATTAGGGTTCATGAAAAACAATCATTACTCATTGCCTAATGTAAATCATAACTCTTATATTTTATGAGTATAAATTTAAACTCTTAATAACATCAGCTTATAGATGTAATATTTTTGTTGTAAAGTAAACAATATCAATGTCAGTTTTGAATACATTATGTATTTTTTTTTCATTACAGATTTGGAATGGAAAATGATATATGTGGGTAGTGCAGAGTCAGAAGAATTC
The DNA here is from genome assembly GCA_003055095.1 of Goniozus legneri. Taxonomy (NCBI): domain Eukaryota; kingdom Metazoa; phylum Arthropoda; class Insecta; order Hymenoptera; family Bethylidae; genus Goniozus; species Goniozus legneri. The sequence goes on from NCVS01000036.1 coordinate 37,735, forward strand.
GATCAAATCCTCGATACCATTTATGTTGGTCCAATACCTGAAGGCAGACATATGTTTGTATTTGAGGTATGATTAAAGATTGTCACTTACAATTATAAAAATTTCATATTTTATAATATCAATTTTTATAGGCTAATCCACCTGACGTGAATCGAATTCCAGTTAACGATGCCCTTGGTGTAACAGTTGTATTATTAACTTGTTCTTATCGTGGTCATGAATTTGTGAGAGTTGGATACTTCATAAATAATGAATACACAGATTCTGAACTTCGAGAGAATCCTCCAACGCAACCACAATTTGACAAAGTACAACGTAATATTCTAGGAGACAAGCCCCGTGTTACAAGATTTAAAATAAATTGGGACGACAGTTCAACGTCTTCCACTAATATTGCAGATAGTATAGAAGCACAAGCGATGGAAGAAACATCGCAAGATGCTCCAAATACCTCATTGAGTTTCACAGAAAATACGCAAAATAGTATGGAAGTAATGTGAAAATTAATAGTATTAAATACGAGACATAAATTACACTGCTTTAAGTTATTATTTTGATATTGTTATCTGATTTAAAAAAAATTACAGAAAATGTGAGATAAAAATTATTTCTCATTTGCAAAATGGGTATTCACTATATTTATCTACTGTTTTCTGATATCAATGTGGAAAATACAAAAAAGTTTACTTTAACTGTTAGTGTTGGCTATGTTGAATGCTGCTGTTCTTATTATCAGAATTAAATCACTTCAATTCTTGTAAAAAAATTAAAAATTTAAACCTTATTATAAGCATTATAGATAAAAAGTATTGTCTACTTAATCATTCATAAGTTTAACATTTTTTACCATATGAGGAATGTTAAATTTGGAAATATTTAGTTCACGAATTCTGGAGTTGAAAATATGTATGAAAAGGCTTGGCCCAATAATGTATGTCCATATGTATGGCAATTGATCGATGAAAATACAAAAACATAAGATTGTTTGCGTTTTGTAAATATATGTATACTGAAAAAAATATAAACTGTTTTTACAAGTATAATACGATGAAATTTTTATACAAAAATATATTTATAAATATTTTTTATTCTTATTTTCCTTTCATAGTACTTAACTTAAGTTACATGTTTTAAATTTTGGAATAGTCACTTTTACTCATTTCGTTTGTAGCGCTTCTGAATACTACGTACCGCAATTTACTTTTTAAATAAATTCTAATTCAATTTTTCATTCTGATTGCGAAAGTATTTAATTTTTTAAAATATATTGATAATTTTTAAAAATCCTACAATTAATTAAACAATTTTAAAGAATATCAAACATTAATCCCTATCAGTGCATCACCCATGTGCTTCCTGTTGCTGTACACATGTTCTTGACTTGGTTCTGGTGAAATGCATTCATACGACGTACGTTGTTTGGCATTCGTGAAAGCAGTGCATTGAAGTTGTCGTTGCCAACTTCGTCATTGCATTTGAATATAATGCACTGCTTAAACAACACGCCAATGAATCTTTTACAAATTTTAATTTTGTAAATAATATATTAAATTAAATTTAAGAGTTTTTATACATGTAAAGTATTAGAATATTTTTTACGGGTGTGTACTTTTGTTCAACACCATGTCAGATATCTTGAATGAATTGGAAACAGCTGCTCAAATTGTTTTGGTAAGTACTATGTTTATAAATTAGTTATAAAAAAAATTCTGAATTGGCTAAATTTTGATATTATTGTTATACTGTATCTATGCTTGAACATAACCTTTAAAAAGACTAACAAACAAACCAGTAAACATAACAAGCAGTTGTGTTACTATTGGTAAACTCGTAGATCATATTTTAAAAGGGTTCTCTTTATTATTTATTTAGGCATCGCCAAATGCAGTAACTGATGCACAACGTCAATCAGCAGAGAAAATTTTTTTAAACTTCCGCAAAACTAAGTCTCCATATCAACTATGTCAGCATATTATGGAGCATTCGTCTGTAGATTATGTGCTTTTCGAGTGTATTGGGTTGTTGAAAGCTGCTCTCATACAAGAATGGGCAACGTTGAGTCTAACGGATTTAAATTCTCTGAGACATTATCTTATTCAATATATAATAACCAAACCAGCAGTTGCTTCATTTGTAAGAGAAAAGATTCTTCAGGTTATTGCTATCATGACAAAAAGAATATGTGTGCAAGATGAAACTCAGACTCGACAACAATTTTTCAATGAAGTAGAAACGTTAATAATTAATGGTGATGTTCAAAAGGTAACTAACTTTTATTTTCTTTTGATTGAAAATATGAACTATAATAATTGCTATTTATATGAATCTAACAAATATACAAGAATTATATTATTTTCATTATTGACAGAAAATTATAGGATGCAACATGATAAGTTCAGTATTGCAAGAATATGCTGCAACATTTAAATCATCTGACATTGGATTGTCATGGGAAATTCATCACAGAGAAAAGAAGCTCTTTGAGAGCGGGGATTTGAGAAGGATTTTTAAATTTTTTGCCAAATCTTTAAAAGAAATCATGAGTACACCCATTAATGATTTGTCATTCCCTTTAGTGAAACAAATAATAGTTATTCTTGAGACTATATTAACATGGTCCTTTTTTCATGCAAGTGTTCCTAAATATATTATTGGAATATTTGAAGATAAACATGAAATTGGTGAAAACCTGCCTCTAAAACTCACAAGTCAGTGGCGAGAAATCATATTGAATACAGATACATTAGATTTATTTTTTACAACGTATTGGACAGTGCGTAATAATGAACAGTTGCTTCATTATGCTAGAAATTGTTTGGTACAATTGTCAAGTTTATCTGGTGATGTAGTATCTTCTGCGGATCTCAAATTTGGGTATCTATGTAATTATATACAAAGATTTTTGAATTTACTTGACCATATTAGTATTACTGAAAAAGAAGCCATTGGTATTGCACTTATCACAAAAAATCTTATCACCAATTATCGAAAACGGATGGTTCATCTTGAAAAAAACGTATTAGAAATGTTTTTCAAACATTTGAGCAGAGTAACATGTATATATATAGAAAATGCTGCGCGAGAGGAGGCTGTAAGTATATTTTAATATCTAATTATATATATCATTTTATTACGCGCGTATGTATTAAAAATAATCTTTATAACATACAGATGTGCAGTGATGAACATTATTTTATGGACGCGCTAGAAGTAATGTTTGAGATGTGGCTTTCTGTAACATTGGATACAGAATTACTCACCAAAGACCTTCGTGAACATGTCTCGTCAGAAATTTTCAACACATATGTTCGTCATCATTTGTATCAACCTGATGGTTTCAGGTGTTTAAGTAAAACATTAGACGAAGAAGAGATTGGTACTGATGAGGAAGATGACAAAGTAAAATACAAAGATCAGCTTCAGACCGTCGGTACGCTAAAAATCCTTTTATGCAATTATTAAATATTTTTTCATATATGAATGCAGATTTTTCAGAAATTCAAATTTCTAAAATATGTATTATTATAGGTAACTTTGGCAGGCAAATTGTAGAACTATCTTTACCTTTATTAACAAATCTTCTTGAAGATCGAATTCAAAGACTGCACAGTGAACTAAGTAAAATAAGCTTGAATCCAAATCACATAAACAGTACTTTTTCAACGCATATGAATACACTTTACGAAGACCTACACTGGCTACTCCTTATAGCTGGAAATGTTCTTTGTTTGGATTCTGAAGGAGAAACAGCTCTGGTTCCAGTAGAAGTAATGAAATACAGCATGAATATGGTAATTATATTTATTTTGTAAATTTTAAAGGAAAGAATTTCAACCTAATAATGTTTTTTCTTAAAATTAATTAAATATTAACTCAACAGGCACGACAACATTCACATTTAAATTCAGCTGCTCAATATTCTTCCATGATTCGAAATAGTTCTTCTAATACGACTATACCTGAAAATTCAGTGGATTATGTCATACGAGTGTCATCAGTTATTTTCCGTTTGTGTGATGTAGAAAAGAGCGCGATATTGGCTCACATACAACATTCATTGAGTCCAGAATTGAGTACCACATTAATTTGGATCCTAAGGAGATGGTCGCTATCTTATTTGTTGATAAGAGAAAATTATTATTCTGAAATAAGTACAAACATCTTGCAAGCTTTTAGTGAAGATAGTGATGATTCAAGATATATTGTGGCTTTGATTCTTGAGAAAATCGAAACCAATCTCACAGTTTTCCAGGCAGAGCCTGCATTACTAACAGAAACTATAGATCTTTTAGTTTCATTAGTCGGTTGTCCCAAAAAGTATGTATAATTTTCTTAATTTTATTGTAAATCAGTTTTTTGCAAAAAGTCATTTATATTAATTTTCCTATGGTTAATCTTTTTAGAGCTACCTTCATTATGAAGAGCGAAAAATTCGCTGCTATAATAAACTTATCCACGAAGAAATGTTATCATTTTCCTTCGACAGTTAAACGGGGTATGATGAAGGCTATTGTGCAAGTTGGTGAATGGACAATTACGAATGATGCTGAAACGGGACGACGATACTGGAATGAAACTATTAAACCACTGCAGCTACAATTCAAACAACTGATAACCAATTCAGTATTCAGTCGTTCTTATCATCAAGAAGACATTAAAATCCAAATTGTTGAAATAATTGAATTATTTATTGGTATTTTACAAGGTGTGAACAACAGAGTAACAAATGATATATTCAAATTAACGTATCCCGTATTATTCGATCTTCCGAATCTTCTCGTTTTGTATCATAGCTATGAACAAATAGTGCAATTGATTTTGGAACTTTTTTGCGAATGTACAAAGGGTTTGTTGTGCTACGCCAATGATGTAAGTTGAATTACCATTTCTAATTATTACATTCGTCGCAGGACGCAAATTCGTTCTTGTATGCTATATCAATTTCATTTTATAGGCCGATAGTGTAAAGATTTACGAAACTTGCTACCGTGTTATACTGGCGTATGCACATCATAATGTCAACAAATTGACTACCGATCTAACAGCTGAAGACGATAGATATCAATCTGTATCTCTTTTAATTCAGATGTTAATCAATTTGTTGAGTAAGAATTTGTTTCATCGCATCCGTTCTGATGATTTGGACGCCGACTCGTCCAATACAACTGCAAATATATTTCTGCATGGATTGACTACGATTTTATCATTGATGAATTCTGAAATGTTGAAAATTCCGTCATTATGCTTGCAGTAAGTTATAAAAATTCAATACAATCACATTTTACAACGGTGAAGTTCATTATCAAAGATCTTAGTACAGTGAATGAGATTAAATATAAGGATCGTAGTTATGAAATCAGATCAATTCACTGTAATGAATTTCCATTGTACCCAATCATTTTCTGTGATAAAAATAATAATTATTATCTCTTTTTTAAGGTACTTCAAGATGATGACATTTTTCTGTGAAATTTACCCAGGAAAACTAAGCGCAATATCATCTGAATTACTGCATCAATTCTTTTTATCAATTGAGTTGGGCTTGTCTCTCAGTCCAGATGTTGCTGGACTGTGTTGTGACATTATTCAAGTTGTAGCCGACCACATATATGGAGGAATCGTAGAACGACAAATGCGAAATGAAATGCTAGTGCCTTTTATGAGTGTAAGTGTATTTTGATTCGCGGTTATACGAAACACAGGATGATTCAATTTAATTTTTCGTACTAATGAAACAATATTAACGTTAACTTTGGTCTTAAAAATTTTCAGAGACAAAACAAAGGTCAACTTTTCTTTTGTAAACTTTTCTTCAAAATTAGATTGAATCACCCTATATGAAGTAGATATGAAAATTAACAGGGATACTATTTTTCTATTACAGCTTTTAATGAATCACATACTAACGCAGCCGATGAGTCCGGATCTTTTTATGAATGCGAGTAAATCTCTGTTTTACTTGATCTGCTGTTATCCAGAACAATATCGACAACTTGTGAGCAATATTTTAGCCGATCAACGTGATCAGCAAGCGGCTGAACGGTTACAAAGAGAATTTTTAGAGTTAACGTCAAATGTTCAAATGATTATTAAAAAAGAACATGCAACTAAATTTATCGATAATTTGAAAAAATTTGTTATAAATGTCAGGGGTTTTTTAATAATAAAATAAAGAGATTTTGAGGAAATTCTGAGTTTGTTCTGAATTGTTTTAAAAATTCCACATCCTTTTGCGAAAGTAAGAAATTTGGTCCTAATAGTCGAGCCTTGGAATTATTTCATCAAAAAATTGTTTATTTTGTGTAAAAGATATCTCAGATAAACGCTACAACAAGTATTTACACTTTACTATTCTCATATAAGTTAGTTTGAATAAATCAAGTAGGACGTGTAATTATCGTTTCTTATATATTTCAATTTTTCATCAAACTTTACACTTTAGAAAAATTACTCATTTGAAGGATTATTTCTATAATTCCGAAACTTGCGATATTGATCGCAACATTTTTGACTACGAATGGTTTCGTAGCAATGTGAAAAAAAAAATAAATTCGGCATCTCATGAATCTGCTATAGTGTGTATTATATATATTATTTAACACGTATAATATATATATACTCACACACATGTGTTAAAATTATTAGAGCACCTTTTTGTTGCAAATTTGTTTTTAATGACAATAAAATAAGAAACAGTATAATAATAATAATTATAATAATAATAATAATATTAATTCTATAATTATAAATTGTCCAGTAACACTATTTTGTTGATTTAAATCGATAAATTTTTCTGTTTTCTTCTCACCATCTTCAATTCAATAATTACTCAATAATTATTATTATAATATTCGTATTTTTTTCTTAACTTTCTCCAGTTATTGATTTACTCTCGTTCATTTACGATTTATGTTTCGCGTTATCAGAAGAATAAAAATATCGCTTTTTACTTTTTTATTAAGAAGGCTCTCTCAAGATCTCATGCACATCAATGTTTTTATTTTGTTTACTCCAATGCAAGGAATAATGACCAAGTACCTTTTTTCCTGTTATCTCATCAGCAAGTAAAAGGAACACACTTCGAATCAAAATTTACACATTACATTTCAGTTTGTAGAACCTAATATATTCTGTTCATTTTAAAATTATAAATTTCATTTCTCTCTTTGCTATTTCCCCTCCTTATTTTTATTTCGTGTTTACAATGGCGCAATTTGTGTGTTCTTATATGTATTTTTGTGATTAAACCAGTAGTACCCCACACCTATTCATTTTTTGTAATTTTTACATTGCATGTTGATTCATGAAGTTTATGTACTTGCTATACATTGAAATAGTACTCTCATTCCTAAAATCAATTTCGTTTTCAGTTGAGCAACTTTTACTCGACGACTTTTAAAACCTTTCCAATGGCAATTGTTTTATCTGCAAAATAAAAAAAATTAATCAATTATATCCGAGCAATAAAGATAGAATAAACGATATGAAAATGAAAATAAAAATACGTACTTTCATCTCGTAGTGTAAAGCGACCCATTTGAGGGAATAATTTGAATCTCTCGAGGCATATGACTCCGGCACATTCGATTCTCATTATTGCTACTTGATCCTGCTTCACGAACCTTGGTCTTGTTTTGCTTTTCTCGCCAGTTTTCTTGTCTACGAGACAGATCAAAGCTTTAACGGTCACTTCTTCCGCTGCACAATGTATGTGCATCACGGCACTGTAACCGGCACAAATAATGCTTTTGTGTTCCAGGATCACAACTTGCGCGTCGAAGACCTTGCCGGTCTTTATCGGATTGTTGCTATCGCACAAAACGAAACCAGGACTGACGTCTTCCTCTTCGATGCCCTTTAACTTTATCTTTACATTTTCACCAGGACCGACCGATGTGACTTCTTCGTCGTCGGACCATAACTGGTCTACCGTTACGGCCGTCTATGAAAGAGTAAATTAACATTATCGAATTGTTGAAGAACAATTTATTAATATTTTGTATTTTAAACAGCATACCCTGTTTGGCATAACAAGTAATGACTGCCCCTTCTTAGCTTCCCCGGCTTCAACTTTTCCCATGACTACGGTTCCCATATCCTTGTATTTGTCGACGATAGGCATGATGAAAGGACCGTTGCTCTTGCGGTTGAGCGATGGTAGGGAATCGATGAATGGTATGAAAGGTGGTCCGGAGTACCAACTACAAAGATGCTCCGGAATAGGATCCTTCAAGCCAATACCAAGCTGACCCGATACAGGCATAAATGTAAGATCTTTAGCCGGGTTGAAGCCTAACTTACGAAGATATGGCAGTATCTTATCTCTGTGAATAAATAAATTCATGTTATTTGAGAATTTCTGTACATGAAACATATTTCGTAACATTTTTAAATGTTGAAATTACCTGCATTCGTTATATCTCGCTTCATCCCATTCTACGGTAGGATCATCCATTTTATTAACTAATACAACTAGATGCTTAACGCCTGCTGTTTTAGCTAACATAGCGTGCTCTCTCGTCTGGCCTCCTCTATCAAATCCAGTTTCGAATTCGCCTTTCCTAGCTGATATTACCAGAACAGCGAGATCCGCCTGGGCCGCGCCACCGATCATATTAGGTACAAAACTTTTGTGGCCAGGAGCATCTAAGATTGTGAAATGTTTTCTTTCGGTCTCAAAGTATGCTCTACCAACTTCGACGGTTTTTCCCTTCTCTCTTTCTTCCTGATTAGTATCTAAAGCCCAGCTTAAGTACCAAGTTTCTCTGCTTCTCTCTTTCGCTTCTCTTTCATATTTCTCTAAGGTTCTCTTATCAACCATTCCTGTGAGGGCCATGATTTGACCACCGATTGTTGATTTACCCGCATCTGAAATTCACCAATCAAATTATTAAATAAATCAAAGAATTTATTTCTAATAGATTGAAACTGAAATGATTACTTACCAACATGTCCAATAAATACAACGTTTACATGTTCTTTTTTGCTTTTGGTATCTTCTGCAACTTTGACAGGTTTTTTCTTCGGTATTTTAACTACCATTTCTTCATCTTCTTCAATCTCAGCCTTAATGAATAAAATAATTATGAAGTTAATAAATTACCATAGTTTATGTATTAAATATAATATTTCTTGAACCATACCTCTTCATTTTCAGGAGTTAATAATGGGTCACCATCAACAGCTGCTTCCTCCCAAGAATCAGCAGGCTGATGTTCGGGACTTGTGTTTATTTGGTCGCTAAGGTTAGTAGACATTACCCCTCCTCCAGCAGGTGGTTCTTCGACTCGAGCTTCAGCTGGATCTGGCGGTACAGCTGACATAAAATTTTAAAATTTATTAAAACAATATTCATATTATGTTTGAAATGCTTACAAAGTATAACCAATTTCAATGAAATTATCAACTATTTCTATAAAAGGGAAGAAAAAGAAAGAAAAAAACAAGTACCAAAAAGTATTTACAAAAATACCAATAAACCAGATGTCAATTGATTTGGGATAGAATACTTCATAGAAAGAAATATATTTCTCACAGAAACCAACATACGAGTAATTTTATGATGATTATTGTGTAGATGTTAATTACTCTACAAATTTGAATTATTAGATACTCGTGATTCAATATTGTTTCATGTGTTTATGCAGGAATCTCTGTTTTCATTCAATCTCACCTAAATTTCATTCTCGTTATGATTTATATATACCATATGGACTATCGAACAACTGACACAATATCATTTTGACAAAATTGGACTCCAGATTGAACGGTATGAGAGTTTGATTGAAAAGCATCTGGCGACAGGTCGAAAATTAAAACAAAATGAGAAAAAAACAATAAAAAGGATAAAAGAACGAAGAAATACAATAACAAAAAATAACAACCAATAGACTTCTTCAGAAGATTCTGTTATCAAAATGGTAAAGTCGAGCAGCATGCTATAACTTATTTAAAATGAGATAATGTAAATAAATGAAAACTTAGTAGTAGAGATTGTTGTCAGTCGAAAAATACGCCTTTGAAAACTAACCATGGGGTATATCAGGAAGCATGGAGGTGGGCACAGTGCTTGTTACAGCAGCAACAGTGCAAGAACTGTCAATCACCGAACTATTCTGCGGCGAGTTATTTATGCAGAAAGAAGGCACGAATTCCGCAGCGTTCACATTCAAAGTTGAGAATTTGCTTTCAATAGACTTATCTGATGTGGTACCGATATCTCCGTTGTCCGCCTGCTGTTCCCACGAATCCGGTGCAATGCTGTTCGCCATGTTTAATAATAATTCTTAACGCACCGAAAACTAATGCCGTTTAATCTTATCGACAATATAAATCACGTAATACTACTTAATACAATTTCTTTATTTGATCTCTTGTATAGGCTTTACGACCTTAAAAAAATATTTATTTTCTGGGACCACGCGCACTGTACATGCGTTCAGTACTCCGCGTGCGACCCCCGTGGTCTATTTCACTGCTGCACTTCACCGGAACTGCAAGTGTCAAAATGTTAACTTATTATTCGTAAATTCTCATGTATCTGTCAGTTAGCATTGTTCTGTCTTTATATTATTCGTTATGTAAATTTATTTAAATTATTATAAAAAATAATACTTTTATATTCGATAGATATAAGGTCAGTTTATTGTTAAATGTACACGAAATGTACAATTAACACACCAATACAGTATGGTACGTAACTTTCTAACAGTTGATAGATTTCCCTTATTTGACAATTAAAATTTGTTAATAAGGGTTTAATTATAAATTGGCCATCGATTTACAGGATAATGACCTTTCATTTACACAAATGTCATACAGAAAATTAAATAATAAAATTCTACCCTTTAAATTCGCATTATGAGTTTTGGATCTAGAGAAATGATATATCAATGTTTCATATTCCGTGGGTTTATAAATCATGTAGAGAACGAAACGATTTAAGGATTAAAACCCGAACATAAAATGCTATGAGATATAATATTGCTGTAAAAAGTAAATGTCAGCAAAATTAAATTTATTTTATAGATCATGAACATATTGTACCAATTCGAATGTAATTTCTGGGCGATTCAGAGCTGAGCTAATTGACTCAAATATACATTCGACTCGAATTTTAAGTCGGTCACCTTAAAGTTTAAACCTTAAACCCATATGCTCATAGCTCAATCTATGGTGTGTACCCGGCTTTATGCTATTTTTTATTTCAATTTCCGGATACGTAATAAAAATTTCTTAAATATTTCTTTCCGAAAAATCTCGACACTTTATTGTTCATAATTGACAAAATGGAGAAAAATCAGATAATATGTTAATCAGTGAAACATCTAAAATCAAAATTGCATTGTACGAATGGTATTTATTTTGACTTGGGAAGTGATAGGGAGCCATTTTCACGATATGGTTGCCTTTCATCCGGTACACGCGTTTTACACCCGCGTTGCTTACTGACCAGGTGTCGAATAACGTTTTGAGATAGAATTTTATACGTGTAATTCACATTTTTCCAGTGATTATATGGTGAAACAGTGAACAAAGTTTGTGTGGAACTATGGCGCGTTACGGGCAAAGACCTGAGAACGCTCTAAAGCGAGCAAACGGTGAGCACCTTATTTTCCATCGCTTAAATGTGACATGGCCGACTACAGTGGCCCACCGAACCAAAAATCTTACGGTTATTTAAACGAGATCAAAGTCATTCTGTATTTTACTTGCCGGCCTTTTTAACATCTTTAAGTGTTAATTTTATTTGTGTGTTGTGAATCTTTCTGTGAATTGTTGCAACTGAATTTTGATTTATCTATGGTTACATATTTTCAACTTATAAATGTGCAAAATGATTATGTCAGATCACTTGATATTGACACACTAAAGACAAGTGCATCATTTCCTGTACTAATTATATGCCATTTGCCAAATAATATTCTTCAGTGAATATTTTGTATACAATTTTGGAAATTCTATTTTGTTTTGCTCTGTATTCTATTGAAATAAATTTAACTAATATATTTTTTTTCATTTTTCTCTGTCATTATCTATCAATAATTAATTTTTATTTTGTTTTTTCAAATTAGAATTCATCGAAGTAGGAAAACCTGCAAGAGCGTTAGATACACTCCAAGAAGTCTTCCGAAATAAAAAATGGACTTACAACTGGTCAGAGTCAGTGCTGGAACCAATCATGTTCAAGTACTTAGACCTTTGTGTCGAGTTAAAAAAATCGCACATAGCAAAAGAAGGTCTCTTCCAATACCGAAACATGTTTCAGTCTGTCAATGTTGGAAGTTTAGAAAATGTTATTCGAGGTTATCTACGCATGGCAGCTGAAAAAACTAATGCTGCTAGAAAACAGAGTCAACAAGCTGTCATCGATATCGATGATCTTGATAACCTTGCAACACCTGAAAGCATCTTGCTCTCTGCTGTAAGTGGTGAAGATGCCCAGGATAGAAGCGACAGAACAATCCTAACTCCATGGGTTAAATTTCTCTGGGAATCTTACTGTCAGTGTTTAGAATTGCTAAGAACTAATGCTCATGTGGAAACTCTGTACCACGATATCGCACGTATGGCTTTTCAATTCTGTTTGGAATATAATCGTAAGACTGAATTCCGTAAATTGTGCGAAAAATTAAGAAAGCACTTGGAGGAAATATGTAAACTGCCTCCTTTAGTATCCAATGTCTCGATGAACAAAGCAGAGACTCAACAGTTGAACCTAGAAACTAGATTAAACCAATTGGATTCCGCAATACAAATGGAACTTTGGCAAGAGGCTTTCAAATCGGCTGAAGATGTCCATGGAATGATGAATCTATCGAAAAAATTGCAAGTTCCTAAAACAATGGCTAATTATTATCAAAAATTAGCTATGGTGTTCTGGAAGGCTGGAAACTATCTTTTCCACGCCGCTGCCTTGTTCAAACTCTTGCAACTGTCTCGCGAAATGAAGAAGAACATGTCACCTGAGGAACAACAGAGAATGGCGAATAGAGTTTTACTAGCTACGTTGTCAATTCCACTGCCGTCAGCACACCCGGAATTCGATCGTTTCATTGAAACTGACAAGAGCCCGTTGGAGAAGGCTCAGAAACTCGCGACTCTGTTGGGTCTATCGCAGCCACCCACTCGAATGACACTGCTCAAAGACATTGTTCGCTTAAATATTGTTAATTTAGCTGCTCCGCAGTTGCAGGATCTGTATTCCTGGTTAGAAGTTGATTTTCACCCTCTGGAATTATGCAGTAGAGTCGACTCGGTCATCCAAACGTTACAAGCTGACGAGAACAATCCATTAGCACAATACGTCCCTGCGCTGCAGGACGTTACCCTCGTTCGTCTAGTTCATCAAATATCTCAAGTTTACCAAACGATACAATTCGCCAGACTTCTAGAATTGGCCAAGTTCACGACCGATTTCCACTTGGAGCGTCTGCTAGTCGATTGCGTGCGTTACAACGACATGCAAATAAGGATAGATCACGGCAAGAAATGCGTGCACTTCGGTGTCGATCTCACCGAAGCTCAAAGGGAAGACCACCCCGACGGTCCAGTTCTTCAGGCTATGCCCTCTGAACAGATCCGGTGTCAGTTGGTCAACATGGCTACAGTATTGCATCGCGCCGTTAATGTGATCAACCCTCACAAAAAGAAGGCAGAACGCGAGAAGATGAGAGTCGCTATGGTCAACCACTACCACGAAACGAAGACTAAGGAACATCAAAGAATTCTTGGTCGTCACAAGATCATCGAGGAACGCAAAGAGTACATCGAACACATAAACAACGTTCGCGAGGAGGAAGAGATGAGAAGGCTAGAGGAACTTCAACGTCAACAAATGTTGGCTGAGATGAAGCGGTTGGAGCACGAACGCGAAGAGCGAGAACGCAAACGTCAGCAGAGCGAAATCCAGCAAATCAAGGATCGTCACTTGAAGGAGAAGATGCAGCAGATTTCTCAAACCAGCCACGGCCAGAAGGTACTGAAGAAACTCGACGAGGACGAGATCAAGAAACTGGATGCGGAACAAATCGCTGCCCGAGAAGCTGAAGAGTTGCAGAAAGAACGTAGAGAGATGCAGCAGAAATTGAAATCTCAAGAGAAGAAGGTAGATTATTTGGAGCGAGCCAAGCGGCTGGAAGAGATTCCATTGCTGGAGAAGGCCATGGAAGAGAAATTGGAGCTAGCCAAGCAACGTTGGGAGCAACAGGAAGCCGAGAGAATTGCTGCTGCCATCGAGGAACGTCAACAAGCAGTCGCCACTCGCGAACGCATGGCTAGGATGAAAGAAGACCACGACATCTTCCTAGCTAAGATCTTAGCCGAACGCAAGAGCATCTACCTCGAGAAGCTCACGGAATTCGAGAAGGTGCTGGAGGAGGAGCGTGCCAAGAGGTTGCTGAAGAGGAAGATCGAGCGTAAGGCCGAGAGGAAGGCCAAGTGGGAACGCGAACGCGCCGAGGCCGAAGAGAAGAAACGTTTGGAAGAACAACGTATTCGTCAAGAAGAAGAGAAGAGACGTATGGAGGAGGAGAGAGCCAAACGCGAAGAAGAAGAACGCGCCAGACGCGCAGAGGAGGAAGCTCGCGAGGCCGAACGTCTGGCCAAGCTCGAGAAGCAAGCTGAGATCTCCAGAGCACGCGAAGCTGAGGTCGAAAGGAAATTAGAAGAAGAGAAGATGAAGGCGAAGGAATTGTGGAAAGAACGCGACCGTGGAGAGCGTCCAGAACGTGCAGAACGTGAACGTGACCGCGAGCCTCCTAAAACTGGTATGTACTCGACAAATCTCATTTTAAGAACAAAAATTAAAAAATAATTCTTTTTAGAAATGTCCTGGCGTCGGGCCGAACCACGAGAAGACAAAGAGGAACCTGACAGTTGGAAGAAGGACCGCAGCGAACGTACCGATAGCAGAGATGATTTCCGGTCAGATCGGTGGAAAAAGAAGGACGACAACCCCAGGAGAGAATGGCGCAGCGATACCACCCGTCACAGGAATGATACGTCGGATAGATGGAGGAGCGACAATGCTGATAAAGACAGCATGAGGGACAACAGATTGAAACGCGATGGCGATAACGATCGCGACAATAGAGACCGTGGCATGGATCGCGACCGAGTGAGTGCAGTAATGATAGGAAAAAAAAATTATTGTAAAATTATTTTGTCAAATTTTTAATTTCGATTCTTTTGATTTAGCGTGACGTACGCGACGACCGCAGAATGCCCGAACGGCGAGGAGGATTCCGTCGTGACGACAATTCGCGCACCGCCAGCAGCAATTCCGATTGGCGCTCCAAGGATACCACATTCGATTCTCAAAGAGATTCGAAACGAGATGATAGGTAGGTCTTCATGCAAATGTGTGAAAGAATTAAAATCGAATTATTCATTCATTCTCAATTTCAGGCAAGACGATAAAAACGACAGACTTCCAACAAGACACGATGATAAAAGAAAAAGCGAAGACGATGGCTGGTCTAAAGTTACAACGAGGCGTTAAGACACTCGATTTCTAATTATCGCGCACGATATTCGACATTTTTTTTATCCGAGAAGGTCGTGTATCACTCTGGTATACAAACTATGGATGATCGATAGAAATACTGTATTTTTTCTATACAGATTGGTTGAATTAAATAAAGTGAATGTAAAATCTTACTTCTGTAAAAGTAAAATTGGTTTAATTATGACTGATAATTTGTTTTAATATACTTATAACAATTATAACGAGGAATTAACAGTAATAGCAAATTTTATTAAAAACGATTAAACGGTTAATATATATTGCTCGTTAGAGCGATACGATTTGTAAGAGAATTAGCAATCACGAATAAAATTCTCTTTCATCCCGATATGTCTTGCTGAATAACCTAATTTACTATTTTTTAAAGTTTAAATTAGAGAAAAACATACCTTTTTTTAAAAATTTTTATTCGTAAAAAAATACGTAAAAATCATTTACAATAAGCTCTTTGAAGTTATATGACAATTTGATACAAGCGACATTCACTGAACTAATAAAGCATTATCGCAGCTGCCGTTTTCTCTTCAACAGGGGGAATCGGTTCTAACTGGTTATTTTTGCTTTTGCTAGAACCCCATATTACCAATGCTACACTTATCAGATGAATTATCCCGGCACTTACGACAAGCCTAAAAATACAAGTTTATCGTTAATTTTCCAATAATTTTCCAATTGAGACTTTTATCAAAAAATTTCATTACCAAAATGAGTATCCAAGTTCAGCCGATCCCTCGCTCGTCCACATGTTGTCGATATCTTCTTTTGATAAAACATTGTAGGATAATTTTAAGAAGTATTGCGCTAGCCAAGTTCCAGCACTAGTAATGCACAATAGTACTGTAATTTTGAAATATTAATTTCTCTCTGAATAGATATTATTTATGATTTTCATCAAAATTTAAATAAAACTCACATGTTAATATATTCATGAAATAAATTCCTCCAGTAGATAAAATCTTACTTTTAGGCGATGTGGCAGTGTTAAAAACAGCTAATAGCGCAGCCATAGCAGCTGCTAATAGAGCTATGGAAGTTGTGGTTAATGTTCCAATCCATAAATTCCAATTCATTACATTTGGATCTTGTTTGATTAATTGTGATACTGAGAAAGAAGATTCAAATTATTTGACATTTTGTATTAAATAAAAAACATTTATATTTACCTGATATAGAGTAAGATCTCCATCCATAGGCAACATTTAATTCTTTTTTGCCTCTAAGTAAACCAAAATGTATTCGACCTGCGCTCTCTTGAGGATTTGGAGTTCTCCATGGATGAGCTTCTACCCAATGCTCTGTGACCAATGCTGCACATATGAGTCCTCCACCAATTAACGATAAGAAGAAAGTAGCAAAAATTGTTCCTCTTTGAAACATCGATGTCATTCTTAAATTCTTTACAGTCTCTTCTTTCTTGAGATAATGGGAATTTTCTGTAATTGTTACCGCTGAAGAAAAATGACATAATCAGTAACATATTAAGGGGAAATTGCAAAAAGAGAAAGAATAGTGAAAATCATACCTCTCCCTTCGTTTTCAAAAAATTGTACTTCATTGAAGCTACGAGGAAAATCAATTTGTTTATTTTTTCTTGGATACTTCTTGTATCCAAAGTCACAATAATAGTTGGGATTTAGTTTCTCCGAATTCTGGCTAATTGGACAAGGAATTGTATACGGCTGAGCGACATAGAAGTATATTGGCCTATAATCTTCTTGGGCATGACACGGATAAAAGGCACCATAGGTATGATATCTATTATTGGAATAGAAATTCAGCGAATCGTCCACTCGCAGAGGCGAGTTTATATGGCGCAGTGCGCCGTATGGATCCACTGTTTCTTTTGATTACCCGTTCGGGTGAACTAATTAAGAAGATAATCAATCAACAAACACTGTTCTCTTATATCTTAAAAATTTCTTCTTGCATCTGTGGCATATCCTGATCCTTGATTCAAGTACTGGTTATAGTTTTCTCTTCACATCACCAAATCAATTCTGTGCAAAAAATTAAAAATAAATTATCCAACTGAATAAAAATAACAATAAAATGGCCGAGTCTCCAATGAAAAACATTTTATAAACAAACATAATAACTTTTATAATAATGTAAATAAATCAGAAAAGAATTCTCTCTTTTATACACTTCAATAACAAAATAAGGTTCTAGAACAAACATAAAATTCATTAAAGTGGTTCCATCGATATTCCATTAATATGAAATAGTAAACATTCCGCTGCATTCAGTAACGCACACCGATGTACCAAAGTTAACTGTATACCGAAGAAAAAAAAATCTGCTCAATGCGCGAACTTTTTTGCTAAAAAAAGAACGAAGATCACCTGCATTGCTTCAACGAGTTCATCAATTTACTTTTTCCACTTTTCGCTTCTTCCTCGTATGAGTAAAAAAAACTTGTACGATATTTCAGATGAGAGAATGCACCGATTTCCCAATCCTGGTCACCATTTGAAAGACATTTGAACCGAGTCTAGTGTAAAATTCACGCACGCGTCTTGGTAGCGTCCTACCTGTTACGGGTATCTTGTTCACTGAACACGGGGCACGAAATGGGCCGCGCAGTCGGCACAGGTAGGAAAGGAATCGGTTAAGTCACCGGAATCAATTTCCAGTAAAGTCCTCTTAAACCTCGCATAACGGTCTCGCGACTAATGATCTCTGTACGAAATTTATTTTTTACCGAGTAAAAATCTTCTATCGAATCGATCCTTCATTGTTATCCTTAATCCATTAAATATGGTTAAAAACTCGACGAGCGAGGTTGGCAGCGAGATGTATCGAGTGAATTTTCTACTTTCCTTGAATACCTGTGCAGAGATCGATTTATTTTAACGCATTTTAGAGAGACGTGTCGATGAGAAATTTAGCTTTGGGATAATCGATTCAACGGCACGACATATGGCCGTAAACGCCTCGAGGTGGTTTTTAAATTTTTTTATATAACGCCGTTGGGAAAACGAATACCTACGCGCGTATGTATCCTGTACACACCGTCCTCATTTTTATTCGGACTTTCAGAACTCAGCATCCGACGTCCAAGTGACTCTCGCTATGCCACATTTGCTCATCATGCGTCACATGCCGTTCGTAACGCGAAACTATCCTTTCAAATATAATATAATTTTGTATTTTTATCTAAAAATAATAAAATTCACGTGAAATTCAATGAGTATTTATAATACTCGATTCCTGAAATTTGTTCGATCGACTGTACTCAGAGTTGTTCCGCAGTTTCATAATTAAAAATTCAATCACAGGAAATATAACTGCTGGTGTAACGCTTTTTGCTATGTCAACGTCAACAAATTTTTTACAACCGAGACGAATTTTGATAAACTTGACATACAGCGATGAATAAACTCTCTTGCTAACCGGATTTCGTGATCGATCGTAAAACGTCGCTGTACCATGAATTTCGTCACATTCGAAATTAAATTGGCCAATATCGAGCGTCAATAATCGATCAATGAAACAAGATCGAACTTGAATCGACCGTTCGAAAATCTCGATGCGAATCGTGACGCGAGTTCGATTTATGGTGAACGGTCATGGGGATTCGTAATCGTAAGGCCTTTTTTAGAATTTGGGTTGTTGCCATTAAATCAAGATTAACCAGCTGACTTTTAATGTCCGCGCGAAAGACGCGCTCGAGTACGCGGAACCAGTTGGTGCCGAACGATCGTCGTGTGCGCACCTGTAACGTACTTTTCTGATCAAACATTTTTTTCGTAGTGAATTCCAACGCTCGATTTTGTATTAAAATTTTCTCGGACTGGGTGCATCTTCTCAAATTTATCAAACGATGCTTCTTTCTTTAACGTGACTCCGATTTACGGAAAACAAACAAATTTCATTAGACAAAAGGTACGACTTGCTCTTATTTGGACTGACAGTAACGTATTGTCGGTGTAACAATACACCGTAGTAAATTAATTTTTCGAACAATGTTGAACAGTATATTACACTGCTGTGTATACGTAACGTCTTCTGCTCGAGCTGATATATTCGAAAAATGTTCGTGCATATTCTATTTCTCGATTTTTTTTCAGTGTGGCGATACAAATTTCAATAATCTCGATTTGTCGAATAGTGGCTCGGACTGCGTTTCAATCACCAGCTCATTGTCGGCGAATGCACATCGGTCCTCAAATTCGCACGTCGTACGTGAAATTAGAGGTCTAATATGTAGCGGACCGGACTCTATATTTATACGATTTTACCGCGCACTGGCTCGACTCCCAAGAGTAGTATTATTTACAGAATCTTTGAAAAGAGAGCATAGGACATACGACCTTCTTAAGTAGCGAGCAATGAGATTATTTTCAATCCAAATTAACCATGCGGTAACGTACACTACCAATAATTAATCCACGATAATTACTAGACCGTATTATATTTCACTCGCTGAACATTAAGCGTTTGTCCGTGATCCGAATTGAAAAAATTATCACAGTACGTTTATCTCGACCACTGATAGGTAATGGAACGTGACGTTTGACGAAAGAGGATCCGAGTTATGGAAACTGGAGGCGAATTTGTCATGAAAGAGGGAATCGAGAGTAAGTGCATCGGGCGATGCGACTGGGAAGCGATGCCGAGGTTAAAAATTTCGACGAGTACAAGAGAATAGCGAGGGAGAAGGAAACATTGAAAAAAAGGACAATAGAGCCATGACGGTGTCGTACCAATATGAGGTGGCCAGTTCGACCAGCGGGGGCTTCACCAGGCTCCTGTTGATGTGGCGAGGTTCCCTGTACAAGCTCATTTACAGAGAACTCTTGCTTTTTCTCATCCTCTTCGGATTTATATCGGCGCTGTATCGTCAGGCGTTCACGACTTCCCAGAAACGGTTTGTTTACCCGCTACTGCTTGTTTGGCTTCTTTACCAGTGTTTTGTTATTGTAGCGAGTTCGAGAGAGTCGTCGTGTATTGTGACACCTTCATCAAGTTCATTCCATTGAGTTTCGTGCTTGGTTTTTACGTGTCTTACGTGGCCAGGAGGTGGTGGGATCAGTACACGGCCATACCATGGCCAGACAAGTTTGTTCATTTTAATTACATGTAATTAGCTATACTGAAAATGAAAATTCGAAGCTACTTGATATTTGAAAATAGTAGAATATAATTCTGTGAAATGAATACAAAGAAATACTGTTTATGAGTAAATTCAACAAATTTTCATTTTCAGTGTAATAATGTTACAATTGGTTAATTAGCATGTTTTAATCTGATATTCTTTTAGAGTGATGCACGCGGTAGCGTTGTACGTAAGCGGTAACGACGAGTATAGTCGCATGATACGAAGGGCGCTCATGCGTTATTTAAATCTCTCCCTCATACTCGTTTTGCGTTCCATCAGTTCGGCTGTGAAACGTCGCTTCCCGACGTTGGATCACGTTGTCGATTCCGGTGAGTAAAATCGACATCAAAGAGGAATATTTTCGTCAGCGTATTGAAAATTTCAGGATTTATGACGTCCCTAGAGCTCCAACTGTTTCAATCCGTCCCGAGTGTAGAATTCAACACTTATTGGATACCCTGCACATGGTTCATCAATTTGTTGAAAGAGGCTCGCTCGAATAACAGAATTCTCGACTCTATGGGACTCAAGCACATCATGGAGGTTTATAAATTACAAATTGGAATTTTCGAGTCGCGATTTTGACGTTTACGAATTTTTCAGGAATTCAACGAATATCGATCCAAGTGCGGTTTACTTTGGAGTTACGATTGGGTGTCGATACCTCTAGTTTATACTCAAGTCGTTACTCTGGCCACTTACAGTTTCTTCGGTGCAGCGCTGATTGGCCGACAATACATCGAGGGATCCGACAAACCGTTTCAGCTCACAGTCGATATTTATCTACCCGTTTTTACGATTCTACAATTTTTGTTCTTTATGGGACTTCTTAAGGTATCGTTCACAATACCGATGTTTCGGTAAACCACAAATGAGAAAAAAAATTTTAAATCACAAAGTGTTAATGCTCTGTCGAAGGTCGCCGAGCAACTCATAAATCCATTCGGTGACGATGACGAGGATTTCGAGCTCAATTGGCTCATCGACAGGCACGTCAAGGTGAGGTGGAATTACGCGATTGAGTATTTTTTTTCTTGTCTCATCGAGGATCCTTGACAGGTGTCGTATTTGGGGGTCGATGTACTGATGAAGAGATGCCCGCCTCTGGTCAAAGACATTTATTTCGACGCCGAGGATCTGACACTGCCTTACACGGAGGCCGCTGCGGCTTACAAGAAGAAAACTTATCGCGGCAGCGTGGCGAATATGACGTACGCCGTAAATTTTTCAGATTAGAGCGCGAATGAATTCGAGATTGGTAATCGAGTGGAACTTGATTGCAGAGTGCCCGAAGAGAAGCAAACCATGTTCCTACCGAGTATCGTGGAGGAGTCTGAAGAAGACACCAAGACGATGTCCACTCCTAGAACGTCACATGTTGACCTTGCCATGTTCTTCAATGAAAGTATAATAAACGAAGAGCGGTAGGTACTCTTCTCCATACGTATTCTGTTTACTACCGATGCACGAAATTCCCTGTAATTCATTGTCGTTTGTTTTAGCCAGATCAGCAGTACTCCTACGACCACTACGAAGATTACTCAAGACACTTCTGAAACGATTCTTCAATTGGAGATACCTAGAATATCGGAAATCGAACAACGTCGTTTCCCGAATACTACGGTGAAGAAGTTTAGCAAATCTCAGTTGGATTACAGCAAGAAAACGTTTTTCCCATCAATGAGGACAGTAACGAATATTAAACCCTGGCCGCAAACCACCAATTCGGAGGAAAATTTTGGTGTTTATAAAGTGGACAATGCTGTTCTGCAAAAAAATGGCAGGTCGGATGTGAAATCAGTTACAACCGAGCAATCGAATGGTTTCCAATTAGAATTATTGAATCAGCCAAAGTCTTCTATTAAAGCACTCAAAGGAATACGTAAATCAAAAAGCATGTTTAAAAATCCCAATGAAATGTTTGAATGCGTATTGAAACTCCGTAAAAAAATGGAAGATGATGTATCTGCTGCGAGCACAGACAAAAAAATGATCCGCAAAACAAAAAGCTTGCCAAACTTACATACGCAATGTGAAGATCGTGACGATACTCACTTGTAAGCTGACGTCGAAATTTGTAATAACTGGTAAACTCAGAAGTGATTTTATTTCTGCTGTATGTACATATATTTAAATAAGTTTATTTATGAACTTTTTTAATTTACAAAGATCATAAAGACAATTTCCTTTCCAGTTTCCTGAACTGATTTGTAAACGTGCTCTCCTCTAGTTGATTTTACGTCACAGCGTACATTTTGTAGAGAGATACATGATAATATTTTTATAAACAAATTAGATTAAATGATAAATTGTACAAAAATATGTATTTGATTCTATTTTCGAATCACGTTAAATCGATAAAATCTTTCATAGACACAGTTTTTTCTGAGAGCAATTTTGGTTGTGGCTTTCGTATTTTAATACTATTATATTTAGGTTTTTTAACTACTCGTCCATTTGGATTTGGAAATTCGTCGTGTTTTGAATGACCGCCAAAGCCGTCATAAGTTTCTGCCTTGGAAGATTTGGAACCCTAGAAAAATAAGTATTTATGATATATACTTTTTACATCGAATATGAAAATTACGTACATTTTCCTGCATCATCTTTCGTTTTTTCGCGAGTATACTATACGTTGAATTTGTTGAAGGCGAACTTTCTAAATTAAATTCTATCAGAGAACGATCTGTTTCTTTTCTTGTCGCATTATTTTCCTAAAAATTTCATACAGTATAATATTTTTCTTGTCAAAATTTATTAGTAAATCTAATTTATCGTAATTACTTTGGAAGATACGTTGTCCACTTCGTTTACTTTTTTCGCAGAATGCGGGGATTTCAATTTTTCCGAATGATTTTCTTGGACATTGTCATCTCCATTTTTTTCTTTGAGATTTCTTAATTGATTTTGTAGTGTTATTTTCTCAGCTTCAATATTTAATATATCTTTTTCCAATTTTCTAAAAATCAAAAATATTTGATTATGTACAAATTAAACAGAAAAGTCAAATGAACATGTTTCTTACTTCCTTCTATTTCTTTCCTCCAATAAATAATTTCGCTCAACAGTAACTTTTCCCAATTGCTGTTGTAACGAAGTGACAGTTGCTCTTAGCTCTTTTCTTTTACTCATGCATGTCATCATTTCTCTAAATTTAGACACAGGTATCAAAAATTATATAATTTTCAACTCTTAGAAAAATTATTAGACATGAATGCAATACATACTTTTTCATTATTGTAATGTATGTTATCAAGGTTTTTGTATCTTGATTTTCAAGAATATGATCTACTTCCTCGCATGTATCATCTAGCATCATCTGTACACTAAAGAAAAAAATTGATAATTAAAACTTACTCCATTCCTTACATGATATTTTCTCTTAATGCAATTTACATACGTTCGAAGTTCATGGACTTTCTTCTTTAGTGCATTTGCTTCTTTTTGATAGCGTTCTGCATCTTTAACCTTATCTTTGAAGAATTTAGCTTGCTCCTTTAGAGCATAAATAGCTGAATCTTTATTGCGCGTTTCTGATTCTAATTTTCTCACTTCTTCTCTCAAACCCTTGGCTTGCTTTTCCAATGTCTGAATTTTCTCATTACTATGAGAAACATCCTTATTCTTCAGAGTTAATTGAAACGATAGATTATCAATTTTTTGTTGAAGCGTTGAAGCATCCTCGTGTATGACATCATTATTCGAGAAATTAAAATATATTCTATGTATTCGGCTGTTTGTTACTTTTTCTCTGCATTGGGGACATGTTTTCGATCTAGAAAAAACAGTTTGTCAGTGAGTCAAAAATACTCCAAACTGGTCTATGGTTTTCGCAGGGCATACCTTTCTAGCCATTGAGTTATACACAAATAATGGAAGACATGTCCACATGGTGTATAAAAAATATCATCCGCAGGACTCAATAATTCACTGCATATCACACATACGATATTCATTCTTAATTTAAACTTTTTGACTTAAAATACTAACAATTTTGAGAATCCAACCTCCGACGTTAAGGAATTCTTTTGATTTTATTTATATCAATTGTTACTCATTGCGAAATTCATGCTAGATTCAATTCAATTTTGGCAACCATAACACTTTTGGAGCGTCTGTTTTAAATGTCGCCATTAAATCGATAAGCGCCACTTAAAAACTAAATAAAAAGGTCAGCTTGTCATCTGATGTCACGAGACTCAACGCATAGTTTCGCATTCGAAATTCTAAAAATCAAATTAAAATAATTTCTAATTTATTATAATTGTCGTACTAGAGCAGCAAAATTCTGTTTTAGAGATCAAACTATGACATGCCTTGTACAGCGCATGGGGTCATAAACACGTTGCGCGCGCAACTCTAACCGCCATTTTGCCGCCAAATTGTGAGCGGGAGATTTAAAAATTTAAAGTTGGAATGCTCAGTCGGTAATGAGTTTTAATCAAAATTTTTTGCGAATTATACAATTTACAACCGAAAAATCATCAATTAAAACAATCAATAAATCAAATTATTTATGTAAATCATTTGAATAACGATTAATTATTAATTTATTATTATTATTATTGTTATTATCATTTATTATTATATTATTTTCTATTTACTATCACCAAATGAATACAAACTATAAATTTTAATTTCATTTTCATTTTTAATCTCAAAATATTATATTTTTTTTCTTTTTAAATATCCTTCTGAAAAAAATTAATCAATTTTCAAGGTGAAATCAATCAAAATGCTTCTCTTAACCAGAAATATAAAATTTTTTCCAGCTACCCCACATCTGAATCATGTTTCTATTTTTCCCAGCCAACTGGGAAGGCAATTAACGGCAGGCCGAGTTAATCAGAGCCGTAAGAGATAAAATTTCGATTTAACGAACGATCCAGCCCCTATGATCGTGACTCGGTGAGACAAGAGAGACAAGGGGGTGGTTTAGCATAAACGGCAAACGGGGGCGAACGTTGGAGCGAGAGGTAGAGAGAGAGAGAGAGAGAGAGAGAGAGAGAGAGAGAGAGAGAGAGAAGTACATGCGGCAGACACGCGATGATGCATAGTTGCTGTTGACAACCTCAAACGTCAGACTCATATGACCTCTCGAGGGCAGCTATTATCCGCAAACCAACCGTCCCCACATCCATACCAAAATGGGACAATAACCGCATCGTAGAGTGTAATAATTATTGGCCGATACGTCTCATCCCCCCGAACAATTATCGCGCATTTTGCTTCATTTAAGCCGCACGAAGATAACGACGCTCGCTACCCCGGAAACTGCACCGTCTTTTCGAGAAATGCATTCACGAATTGCGAATAATTTATTGCTTGTTCATTAATTGTTTTATTACTTGATGAGATTTGATTGAAATTGAATAAAATTAATTTGTATTAATTAATATTATTAATTAATTTTTGACTAATTAATTTATAGTATTTATTTTACAAAATTATTTATTCATTAATTGTTTTATTACTTAATGAAATAAAATTAATTTTTGATTAATTAATTCATAGTATTTATTTTACAAAATTATTTATTCATTAATTGGTTTATTACTTAATGAAATAAAATTAATTTTTGATTAATCAATATCGTTAATTAATATTATTAATTAATTTTTGACTAATTAATTTATTATTATTCATTTCAGAGGTTCGATGTCAGCTTGCGGAGTTCTCGTCGCAGAATCTTCCCCACGTGGTTTTTCGGCAGGGCCTCCAAAAAGTGGACTCCTCCTCGCAGACGATTAACGTTGGACACTTTGCCTGAAAATTTGAGAAAATTAAGGAAAAGTGAAAATTTTACATTTCTCGAGCAGTGTTTCTGAAAATAAAATTATCATCTCAATTAAAAAAAAAAAGAAATACTTTGCTGAATCTACTTAACATTTATTTAAACGCGTGCAAAAAAAAAATATTAAGTAAATTCAACAAATTTTTATTTTCAGTGTGTACAAAGTAAAAGCACCAATTTCCGTCGTAAAAATAAAAATTGGTGCTTTCACCACATTCCAACCAAATTGTTAACGCGTGGATATATTTTACGTCTACCATTCACGAAATCGATGATGGTCTGAGCGGATACGTCACTGCCGGGCTGTCTGACAACGAACGCCATCGGTAGCTCGCCGGCCTCTTCGTTCGGTTTACCGACTACAGCGGACTCGGCTACGGCTGGATGCGTCAGTAATACTCTCTCTAATAACGCTGGTGCGATCTAAAATGCATTTATTCTGGTAAAAGCTCCAACAAAATTTCCAGTAATGAATTATCAACGAATATAACATGAAAAAAAGTAAAATTATTCTAAATAATATAATTAGACAATTAATATTGATTATAATAATTATTGTTACTTTTTTAACCCTTTACCTTATATGGACCTATACATGGTAATTTTGATTCAATTCTTAAAATTCAAATTATTTTAATCCATCAAACACAACAAATTTAGCAATAATAAAATAAAATTATTTCCAAAAAACAATTTTTCTTCGAATAATTCATACTGTAAAGGGATAAAAACTGATAACGTTCAAAAAATTCTTCTCTACCTAACATTGTTGAATACAATATATTTAACAATAATAAAATTAAAATTATTTCCACCGAAAACAATTTTTTTTTAAATAATTCATGCAATAAAGGGTTAAAAATTGATAATATTCGAAAAATTCTTCTCTACCTGGTATCCTTTGTACTTGATCAGTTCTTTAATGCGGTCGATAATGTGAATTCTGTCCTTCTCGTCGTAGAAGCCAAGATCCCCCGTATGTAGCCAGCCCTCCTCGTCGATGGTCTCCTTGGTCGCTTTGGGATTCCCGTAGTAGCCCAGCATCACGTGATCCCCTTTGAAGCATATCTCGCCGATTTTCCGTACGCCAAGGATCTCTGATGTCTCGGGGTCGACGACCTTGCACGTTACACCGTGGAATATGTTGCCGACGGATCCCTCGCTGTCGTCGAGTCTACCTGGCATTGTCACCACTACAGACAGCTCGGTCATTCCGTAAGCGTTGCGTATGCACTTTGCCCCCAATTTTCTCTTCACTGTGGTCTCCACCTGTCGCCCAATATGCACAAATTATTAATGAGAAAATATGTTTTATATTCATTCTGATAAATGATTAGAATTTTTAGATTTAAACATTTATTTCAACTTGAATGTTTTTTTGGACACCCTGTATAGTTTAATGTTTTGTTTAATATTATTTTAGATGATTTTATTAAAATAATTCACATTAAAAAAGTTCTTTCTCTGAGTGTATATTTATTCTAATAAATGATTACCTTGCAATAATTAAATATATAATTCGATAACAAAAATTATGAATTGATACAAATTTAAACTTTTTATAGTTCAACTTGATCTTAATATATCATATAATTTTATTATAATATGAAATAAAAAAGAATTCCTTTTCAGAGTGTATATTTAGTTTTTATGACTAGAATTGATACAAATTTAAACTTATTATAGTTTAACTTGTTCTTAATATTTCATATAATTTTATTACAACATGAAATAAAAAAAAATTCTTTTTCAGAGTGTATATTCATTTTTTATGACTAGAATTGATACAAATTGAAACTTTCACAGTTGAACTTAAAATCGTACCTCTTTGGAAAGGGGAGCGGAGCCGCAGATGATTTCTTTGACGCTGCTGAAGTCGTAGTTCTCAACTCTGGGATCTTTGGCGATGAATACCGCGACCGTTGGTACCAGCGGTAAGTGAGTGATCCGGTACTTCTGTATCGCCTCGAGGAAGAGCCCTTTGTCGAACTTGGTCAGAATGTACAAGCTCGCGTCCCGGGTTATCGCCGCCAACAGGAGAATCAGTCCGTATCCGTGAAAGAAGTTGAGGAAAGAGAACAATCTGTCCCCTCGCTGAATGTTCAGATAGTCATCGGCGCTGAAAAAAAAATACTCGTTTTGTCAAAAAA
>NCVS01000036.1:84295-98288 GCA_003055095.1 Goniozus legneri
CCTCGTACCATATGAAACTCCGAAGGGTGGTTCCCCCCCCCCTCCCCCTTCCATCTCTTTTCCCGCTAAACCGGCCCGATTTTTCCGAGCTTTCGGTGAGAGTCAAAAAATAAGACTGGGTGTATAAACAGGTCGGAAATGATTGATTTCGTTCCCGAATTTCTTGTTTCACGTGCTCGCTTCTTCTGCTTGTTTCTTCAGTGTTCAGGGGTCACAATAATTTTTAATTTTTAAATTTGAGAATGTTCAAAATGTTGAATACTAGTTCACTTTTTCTAAGAAAAAAAAAAACGTTGAAATTTCACAATTAAAAATTATTGTGATCGTTGTGATCATTGTGACTCCTGAACATCCTTAAATCGTGATTTGTACGAATCGTACAAAAAAAGGGCTAAAAACGAGAGAACAAAGCGGATACAAAGAAAGCTTCTTTTAGATTTCGCCGACGGGAGAGTCTTGCTACCACCGGCTCGAAGTCTCTAATGGCAGCACGCAAATTCACGAGCCTACTCGCCATGACACTGCACCTATGCTTATGTGAGTTCGCACCTCTGCACCACTTCATCCCTTGGAATGAACTTTGACACCTTTTTTTCCACACTCGCTTCTCGCTGTTTCTCTCTCTTTTTTTTTATGGGCGTGGTTTGTGTTGAGCGAGTGACGATTTTCAGGTCAGATGAACCAGAAGGAGCTGCCGGAATTTCTGGCTCCGTTGGAGAACCACACGGTCATTCAAGGTCGCGACGTTTTCTTCACATGCGTCGTTAATCGTCTTCAAGGTTACAAGGTATTCGAAATTGTTAAGAGCTTTTGCAAATTTTTTTTACGAAATTTTCCGAGCTTTTCCTATATTTATAAATTCAAGTTCTTCATCGTCGTTGAGTCTTCAAGGTCACAAAATATTCATGAGATAAATATTTAATAAGAATTGTATAATTTTAGAATTCAATTTTTCTTTCAGTTTTCCGAGTTTTTCCAATATAAATTCAAGTCTTTCATTTTCAAATTGTCTTCGAGGTTGCAAAATACTCGTGAGATAAATGCTCGGTGAAAGTTTTATCATTTTTACATTGAAATCCACGTTTCCTTTTATCACAAAATTTTCCGGGCTTTTCCAATATCGATAAATTCAAGTCCTTCATCCGAGGATAATCTTCATCAATATTTCATGGTCCCATTGCTGATAATGCTCCACATTCGGCAGGTAGCCTGGATCAAATCCGACACGAAAGCGATTCTGGCCGTCCACACGATCAAAGTCGCTTACAACCCCCGAATGTCTGTGACTCACAACGGTCACAACACATGGAAGCTCCACATCTCGAACGTACAGAAAAACGACTCTGGCACTTATATGTGCCAGGTGAACACGGACCCCATGCTCTCGCAGGTGAGGCTGCTGCTCGCCTGCACTGCAAAAAATTTTTTAGTAGAATGTACCAAAAATTATTAATTTTATTTTTAGTTGAATTTGCATACGTTCAACTAGATATTTAATTAAAAATGAATCATTGTTGGATATTAGTTTAATTGATACCTGCAATTAAACAATTATTTTTTTAACAAATTTTTGAACGTATGCAATATTTAGTGCATTCTACGAAATTTTTTTTTTGCAGTGTAATAGAACTCTCAAGCAAAGATTCATCGCATTCTATACATTGTTCTCCTCTCAGACAGGATACATGACAGTTGAAATTCCTCCAGATATACTGGATGACGAATCCCCGACGAGTCTCGTAACCCTCGAGGGCGGTAACGTCAGGTTGAAGTGCGTCGCGGTTGGTTCCCCGGAACCCCACGTCGTCTGGAAGCGCGAGGATGGTCGTAAAATTATCCTCAAGGATAAAAACACCAGACAGGAAGGTAAATTTTTGCGATAAAAAAAAAAAAGATATGAAATTGATTTTTTTTTATCGATTTATGAATTTCTTCAGTGACCGAGTGCGAGGGGGAGGTTCTCGAGTTGGTGGGGGTGCAGCGTCAACAGATGGGCTCTTATCTTTGTATAGCCAGCAACAATGTGCCACCAGCAATCAGCAAACGTTACACTGTTGATATTCATTGTACGTACAATTTTTTTTTTTTTTAATAGGATTTCTTATTTTATTTTTTTTTTTTTTTCAGTTCCACCGGTAATAAGAGTGACGAATCAACTTGTTGCTGCACCAGTCAACAGCAACGTATTGCTCCAATGCTACATAGAAGCCTCGCCACGCGCCATGAACACCTGGTACCGAGAATCAGGTGAGCTTGAAGCAATATTTGTTTCCATTGACCCAAATTTAAAAAAAAACTGAATTGCAGGACAGAAACTACTGCCAGGCAGTAAATACGGGATGTCTGGGCACGATTTGAACGATTACTCGTGGCAGATGAATCTCACCATAAATTCGTTAACAGAGGCTGACTTTGGTGGTTACGTCTGTTCAGCTGTTAACGCGTTAGGCAAAGCCGAAGGCGTTGTTCGTTTACAAGGTTGAGTAAACAAATTAAATGAAATTCAATTTTAATTTTTTCAATTTTTCAATTTTTTTCAGTTATTTCAATTCTCTCAATTTTTTCAACTGTTTTAATTACTGAATTATTTTTTCAATTTTTTCAATTCCTTTTTTCAATTATTTCAATTCTTTCAATTCCCTTTCTTTTCGATTATTTTAATTTCCTCAATACTTTCTTCAATTTTTTCAATTTTTATTTATTTTTTTTATCAAAATTAAATATTTTTTAGAACTGCAACTCCCAACAAAAACCACCACAGATACCTTCACCAAACATATCGACTCGAGGCCTCGAAAGAAGCAACCGAAAGGCAAGAAGACCAACCACAACAAGGGTAGACTAGTGCAGAGCAGCTCGGAGGAATCAGACTCGAATCGAGCCCTGAAGAACGAGATTCTCGACACGACCCAGACTATGACCGGCAGCACGTCCGTACAAAATCAGCAAACCGAGCGAACCTCGGTGCTACCTTCCATATCGCCACCTTGGATCATTGTAAATAAAGCAGACTCGATAATTTGCTCTTCCTTCTTGTTGTCGCAGCTACTGATAACGCTCGTTATCTAGAGGGGCGCAGAATTTTAAAGGGAACGAATATTTTTTCCGAAAGTAAAATTCACACAGGGTGTAACCTCGTGGAAAAGATCGGAGCGAAGCGAGAAGTTTGTTGTTGAGTTGTTGATCGTTTTTAAGAATGTTGTTGATTCATTATAGTCGATAGGGAGAACAATTTTTCGAGATATCGAGGGGAACGTAATCGCCGATTTTTGAAATTACACGTAATCGTAAATGTCGCGTGCAAACGACGCGAGATGTTTTCTGGCGTTCGAGGAGAGTCTCGACGAAGCTGCTGTATATTTTTCCAGTTAATTCGATGTTCGACGTTTACATTGTGATTGAGATCCCTGAAACACACGCAGTGGAAAATCATCGAAATAAATCATTTTGTTCGAATTGAGCACGCACTTGTAATCATAACGAAATTAGTTGTACTTTTGCCAAGCTTTAGCAAGCATTGGCGTCATTTCGTCTTCCACCGTGTATTTTTTACATTCACGAAAATATACATACCTGATTGCACAAATTTGAGACAATATTTGTATAAGTGTGAATATTAATGTTAAGTATACACGTTATGTGCGATTGTGCAAAAGAGAATTATCGATTTACACCTAAAGTTTTCAATATACTGTAGTTTGTATGCAAGCAAAAAAGACATGACAATAATTCATTGAAATGAAAAAAAAAAATATGTATTTTGAAAATTGGATTCCGAATTATAATTTTTGATTGGAAAATTCGCCCATATTTTGGCGATAACGACTAAAGAATTAGATGAATCGAATAAAATGTACTTAATATTGGATAATTAGCGGATGTACGGCTTACAGTGATTATTATCGACAATAACGTAAATATATATAGTGAAACAAGACATTAATTATATAGGACCAAAATTCTCAAGTGCTTATGCATGTTTTTACAGTGTCTCCAAACATTTCGATATTTTCTACATGTTTATAATTCGATATTTGCTTCGAATGCACGAAAACATCTGACCATCGGATATTTAAATTTTAACAAAATTCGATACGGGTTTCAAAAATACATGTTTGCTCGAGCGCTACAGGAGGCCCTATATATACAATGCATACGTACGCTGTGTGTAAATAATGATGTATCAAATATGGTTGATTCATACTTATAATCTCATGTAAATAATCGTTGAACGGGTGAAAATTAAATATATTTCGCTAAAAAATCAAAAAGATTTTAATTTATAATTCCAACGAAAATTATAAATTAAATTAATGTATAATAAAATAATGACACGAATCTCGGATCTTCGTTATTTCCAATCCCTGAAGTTGAAAAATCAGTGGGATAACAATAAATACTCTGAAAATATAGAAAACGAATAAAAATGATTTATTAAAAATTAGTTTTAAAAAATCAATAAACAAATATTAACGCTAATTGTATAAAAAAAAACTTAATAAAACCAACAAATTAGTACGTGACTAAGATTACAAACTACGTAATATAAGTAAAACGTAACTTTATTCTCGAAAATACGGTTTCATTTCTTCAATCACAATTGCTTTTCAATTATTCTCATTCGATGAGCGATATCCCACGACGTAAGCAGCAATCGTCGCGTGATCCAATTTTCCAGGTATCGCTGACATTTTCTCCAATGTTCTCTTTCGACGGAATCTTTGCTCCTGCTTCGTCAATTGCACTGAATTGCCATCGTCACGTTGTACGTAATACAAGTCTCTGTCTTCGAGTATTCTACGCTTAGCTGCCGTTATTTGTATCTGCAATTATATATTATAAAACGTAATTTTCATTTGTAAACTATATTTTAATCTCGTTGAATTATTTTTTACTGCCAAATAAATAGCATACTGACCGCAAAATCTACCATTAATTCACACAAGTGTTTAGCATCCTTACACGGTGGATCTTCTCCGGATATTCCTTTCTTCAATAAATCTTCCATTCTTAATAGTGTCAATTCATATCGCTGATAAGCTTCGACTACAGGTAAGTTGCAGCTATTTTCGTCGCTCAGACTCGCGTGTCTGACGTTCTCAGCCGATTTACGACGATTTTTGGTTTTTGATTCAGAGGCATATCTTGCAGAGGTAGGTACATTTGTATTCGAATTGCTACAAGGTAAAATTGCAAATTTCCCGACAACGGGATCAAAATTATCTGATATTCCATCACTCGTCAAAAATACTATATCTCCTTCCTCGACTTCCGTCATGGCGAGAGTCAAATTATTCAATTCTGGATTCGAGCCATCGACCGGACCCAAAGCTCCCAACGCATCTCGCATATCCCGCATGCAATTTATGTCGTGTGAGCCTCTAGTTATCTCTCTGACTCCAGTTTTCCTATGTGAATTATTTAATTAGCAAATAATTCCTGCTCTACGAATTTTCAAAATAAAATATTTTACCTTGAGTAAACATACGCTAAACTATCGCCTACGTTGCATGTACAAGCGACGTATTTGTTGCTATGAGTATCTGTACTGGTACTTATTTGAGATAGAGGTAGCACTACGCATACAGTTAATGTTGTCAACATTCCTTTTTCTTGGAGGATCATTGTATGCGCAGCATGGAATGATAAGAGTAGTGTTTTAAATACATCTTTTGTTGTAGATATTTTAATCTCCTGTGAATTAAAAAATATATTGTTCAAATATTCCATACAGCCGTAAACTGCTGATCTGGCTGCAATTTGAGCTCTTGCACCTGAAATTCAGTCTAATAAATTCTGTACCTCATCAAATGGCTATCATAAACTCTAAAAAACATACCCCAGTTCACACCATCCGCTAAAGCTAATATGGCAGAATTATTTCTTGCTATTATGCTAAAACAATCTGCAATGGGCTCACCATTATGAACATTAGTAATAGGATTTTTTTCATATAATGTTGTAGCAATTCCATAAGCCATTTCATTCGGCTTGAACCAATCGGAAACACCAGCAATTGCTGTTTCCCCATTACTGATATTGTGTTCATCATCGTGATCTGTTTCATCGATGTAATCAATATCTGGATGATTCGAATTTTGTTGTAGATTCACAGTGGTGAGACCTTTGTCAGGGCCAGTAAATGCAGCAATTATATTTTTATTTTCTTGAAAACTATTAAGTTCTCTGGACGTCAATTCTTCAGGCTTTCTACCATGTACAATAACTGGGTCATCACGTTTAGTTTCCAACCTGAAGACACACGTGAGAAAATTTGTGAACAATGAATGTGAAAGTTAGGTTTAGACTTACCCATTGAGGTATCTTGTCATAAAGCAGCTATCAGAAACATTCGGCATATTATATCGGGAATTAGAGTACTGATCTCCATGACCAATACTTTCGACAGCACCAGCCAAATTACTTATAGACAATTGCCTCATGAGGCCAGTTAATCTTTTTCTTAAACTTGGCATTTTTAATCAGAGATTGATAATCACAGTAATTAAATTCTCTGAGGTTAATACTTTCTTAAAATACTGTAAGCGACTCAAAAAACTAAGAACATGGAAGTACGAATATAAAATAATATATATTTAATACGTTATGTAAATTTTCTCGAGATATTTTTAATGACATTGTATTTGTTAAGAGCTATTGCGTTTGTTTATAGTATGAATACCATAAACACGTTTTGGAGCCATTCCCACAAATAACTTATTCAGTGACTATCAATAACTGTATGGCAGATTGGATGAAAATCGAATCTCATTAAAGCGCACTTTCACATAGTTGACTCGTTGTACGCGATGTGTTTATGAAATCATAGTGATTCATTGTCGTATATCTTGTCAATGAAAAGTACACATACGGAAGGAGCAAGACAGCATTATACACAACGTTCAATCGTGTTGCGCATGCGTTGAGTAAAAGCAAACAAAATACGTGTAATAAAATACCTTGTATTTTTAAAATTCGTTGATAACGTGAATTCGACAAATTGTATAAGCCACTTGAGAATGATTATTTAATCATTATTATAAAAAATTCTAAACGAAATAAGTATCCGTTACACAGGATCGAATTTTTCGTGCGATTATTCGAAAATTGTAACAGTGAATTCTCATTGGTTCGTTAACTCAGCAGAAATAGGATGCAACGATGGCGGCAAAGTTAAAATTTGTTTTGATAAATTTAACGTTTTTCGAGCATAAATACAATTTATTCGAATTATGTTATAAGCGGTAAGTGAAATATAACCATAATCACTGAATTCATATTCGAATTTTACAAATCGTTACTGAAAATGTTAAATTAATCAACTGTAGAGAATCTATATCGCATTTTCGAGTTGATTAAAACAAGAAATAAGCTGGTTTTTATTGATTTTTATTGTAATATAAATTGTAAGTTTTTCAATACACTCTATTTTATTACATCGTTCGATTTTTCTTCGAATATAATAAACATGAGGTTCGGTTTTGCCTAACCGGCATAGTTGGTATAGTCATTTGTTAATTATCGATAAGAAAACGATCATGAGAACTAACTATCAATGCGTCAACGGACAGGATATCGTAGATTCACTTTTGCGCATAGAATCGCGCTGATATCGTCTATTTCGCAGAAATTTATCTCACACAACCTCGCGTACCCGGTATAGTTATATATCTACGTACACAGTGATATACACACCTCTCCTGTTATCCACTAGGTCCCACTAGGTTCTTTATTGTCAAGATACGTAACTACAGCGCGTGCTGCCATTGGCAAATGTACGAAGATTCTGTATAGGAATACGAGACCCGAAACACATATAATACTAGGCGAGAGCGCGAGCGACAGAGACAGGGGCAGAGGAAAAAAAAGCGAGCGAACGTTTAAGAATTAGTGCAAATTGAATTTTAATGAGTAACGTAGCGCGACACGTAGGTGGGGACGGAGAGTCGTGCGTGGTCCGTGCGTTGTGATGTAATAAAAGTTATCATACGTAACGCTACGCAAACGAATAGGCGATTCGGGTAAGCGAGAGGTTTCCTCGATACAAAAAATCAACTCGGGAAACACCTCGTGTTAGTCTGATGAGCTCCTCCGTCGCACCGCTGGTGGTAAGATGGCTGTGCAGCTGGATGGAGGAGGGAAGGAGGACTTGAAAACACAGTTTGTCACGCGAGAGGGGACTTACAAATTAATGACACTATCGGAATACTCGAGGCCTAACAGGGTCGGCTACACGAACAGCCAGGGCAGCGTGTCCGTTAGAGTTTCGTTTGTTACCCTGCCGGACCCAGCCG
Organism: Goniozus legneri; assembly: GCA_003055095.1. NCBI lineage: Eukaryota > Metazoa > Arthropoda > Insecta > Hymenoptera > Bethylidae > Goniozus > Goniozus legneri. The sequence goes on from NCVS01000036.1 coordinate 92,590, forward strand.
ATCCTACGGGTACACAGGGCCTCGGCGATCGGATGTGTTTCAATTTCGGCAAGGAACTTTACGTTTACGTTTATCGGGGCGTCAAAAAGGTAAGACCAGACAGCAGCCGCAAGCGTCGAAATTACGAGACGTTACTTTTCTAAATATTGTTAATCGGTATCTGTCGAACCTAACCTGAAAAAATGATTTAGTGGGACTCCATCTTTGTTGGTCGTTACCACACCTTTGGTATATTATTGTTATGTATTTATTTGTGTTTGATATACTTTGTCATTTGTATTTTATGTTTCTAGACAAGTAAATTGATATAATTTCGTGAGTAACATTCATGAAAATTTCTCCTAATAATTTTGCTGTTCATTTTGCTCCGTATAGAGTTGCACTTCAATTTTTTTAAATCATTGATAACTGAGAATGCTGTATGCGTAAAGTCAGTGGTTGATAGAAAGACAAACAAGTTATAGCTTCAAAATATTTACTATAATATATTAAAGTATAAGCTGTGAATCTGTTCAATCCTGAATTCATACAATTACTAAGATTCTATTGATTCTTAGAAAAATAGTGCATGATTTGATTAAATTGGCATTAATAATATTTTCAGGCTGTAGATTTGAACAAGCCAGTGGACAAAAAACTATATAAAGGAACCAATCCAACTTGTCATAATTTCAATCAGACAACAGCAACAGCCGATAGTGCACCATTACTTGTTGGCTTCTCTACAGGTCAAATTCAATTAATTGATCCAATTAAAAAGGAGCTTAGCAAAGTTTATAATGAAGATGTATGTGTGATAGTTCATTTATTTGAATTACAATTACCCATCTTAAATTATTAAATATTTTCTTGTATTTTCAGAGGCTTATAGATAAAAGCAAAGTAACGTGCATAAAGTGGGTTCCAGGTTCAAACAATTTATTCTTAGTCTCGCACAGTTCAGGCCAATTATATTTGTATAATGAAGAACTTCTCTGTGGTACGACAGCCCCACATTACCAAACATTTAAAACTGGAGATGGTTATTCCATATATACCTGTAAAACTAAGTCAACTAGAAACCCTCTTTATCGATGGGTAATAGGAGCTGAGGGATGTTGCATAAATGAATTTGCATTTAGTCCATGTGGTACAAATTTAGCTGTGGTTTCCCAAGATGGTTTTTTAAGAGTATTTCAATATAATAGAATGGATCTCGTGGGCTCTGCGAGGAGTTATTTTGGAGGCTTTCTCTGTGTTTGTTGGTCACCGGATGGTAGATATGTTGTGGTTGGAGGGGAAGACGATCTTGTTACAATTTGGAGTTTCCACGAAAAGAGAGTCGTTGCGAGAGGACAAGGGCATCACAGCTGGGTGAGCGTTGTTGCTTTCGACCCATACACGACGTCCTATGGAGATCACGAGCAAGATTTCAGTGGTTCCGACGACGAGACGTCGCATAATAATCACGATCACGGTCACGACAAAAATAAACGAACATCTACGGCATCGCAGAACGCCGATTTCCATTCCAATAGGAATTCATGTAGTTCCGAATACAGAATGTCTGGCGGTACATGTTACAGGCTAGGTAGTGTGTCTCAGGATACTCAGTTATGTTTATGGGATATAACAGAGGATGTATTGAGGCAGCCAGTATGTGCTAAGCAAAGGCCTACTGTATCCGGTTCTAGTGTTTCCAATTCTACCGGGACTCATAACAGTGGAAATGGAGCTAGTGTACATCATTCTAACAATTCAAAACACAATAATTTGAATAACATCAATTGTAAAGAAGGCGCTAGTAGTAATAATGATAGTATCAACAGCGCTGGCTCTAACTCAGCAGTATCAACAGTGAACTCTTTAACGCAGAGGTTAGGTCTTGGCTTTAGTGAGCGCAAGAGTGATAATCATAAAAGAAACTTTAGTCTCGCCATGAGAGGTGGCATATTGAATAATTCGATTCTCCAGAATAACAGTGGAGAGAAATGCGCCTCTTACGCGAATGCCAGTAGCAATATGAACAGTGTAAGTGGAAGTGTCGTCAGTGCGAACAAGAAGGGTACTTCGACAATGGATGACCCAATGAAATTGATTGGCACAGCCTGGTGTCCAAGATTCGACGAGTGTCCAGTTCTTGAGCCACTGGTGTGTAAAAAACTTGCTCACGAAAGGTTGACCGAGTTAGTGTTTAGGGAAGACTGCTTTGTGACGGCATGTCAAGATGGATATGTGTACACATGGGCGAGACCTGGTCATATGGTAGGTCCTTTCACCATAAGCAACAATGTGCATAGGGTGCATCACCTGAACAACCCCTACTCGAATGTAAATTCTGTAAGGTCTAATGATATGTGATGCAATCTGTTTTCTCATATTACCATAACTTTGTATAGCAGAAGGAAGTTAAATAGCTATGAATTTTTCAGTTGTATATAAAAATAGATACATAGAATGTAGGTAGAATATTTCAAAAAAAAAAGAAAAACAAAAAAAAATATAGAAGATATCTAATGCTTTATTCTTTTTTATTTTTACAATGACGCAATATGCAATGAATTTAGATTAATTGGAGCTAAATGAGCAATTTTCAATGCAGAGATAAAATTATATAAACTGGTGATTGGATTTCATTTCTCTTTTGAATACTTTTACATAGGCGTTTTTCAAGTTATTATTGTGCATTCATATTATAAATATAACAATATAATAAATAGTGAAGTGATCAAAACATCATTAGTATGTTATATTAAAATTTTTTTGAGGTAAAGTATTTAAAAAGCATTAGTTGTCTTCACATATTTTTCGTGTCTACACTGTATTTGGATTATAAATTGTATAAAAGGCCAATGCTATGAATTGATAAAATTTTTATTTTAAGATATCTTTATTTTTTCAAAATTATTTTATTCTATTATGAATGTAACTCAATCAAGTGTTCAATTTTCAGTATTGATAAATTAATTAAAAGTAATTGATGTTATTTAATGCAGTAATTTAAAATGTGATAAATTTGGAATATATACTATGAGTTTGAAAATTAATACGAAGTTTCTAATTTTACCAAATTTTGTAATTTATGATAAAAATCTTTTAAATATCGCAAATTTTAACTAAATTTTTGTAACGAACCTATTGTTTTCTTGTTATTATTATATATTATTTAGAATATTTGTTTTTGTTATTGATAATTTACTATATACGACTCTTTGTTATGTACAAAAATATCGTAATATAATGTTTAATTTTTATTTATGAAAATATTAAATTTGTTTTGGAAATTTACAATGATAATGAGAAATGAAAATAATTTGTATCACATTGTGAGTATTTAAATGTAAGCAGGCAATTTCTGATTACACGAATACTATAAAGTCTCAATACTGTATTGCTTGCAAATTTTTCTGCAATAATATAATAAATATATGATAAATTTCACAGTTGTAAAAAATTTTTATAATTTATAATGGAGAACCAGCCTTGAACTATTATTGATAGTTTGAAGATATAATGTAATTGTCCAAAAAATTCATACTGATATGACATTATATAACGAACAGGACATTTATCATTTTAGAGGTATCTTTTGAGACAATTTTCCACGATCGTGAATCTGAATAAATATCTGCGAATATATTTTGTCTACTTATATTATCAAATAGCCGTTTTAAAATTCAGTGTCTATTCATAGTAAAGGCCTTTACTCGTAAATCTTCTTTTTCTTCATCTAATTCGAATATATTTATTCGACGTGAAACAAAAAATGTCGATACGATTTAAACTTATCCTTGAAATAAGTTATAAATTTAAATTGTTCCAATTAGATCAAATATCGTGGCGTATATAACGTTGCATAAAAAATGATCTAATTTAGTCATTATAATTACGAGAATGAAACAAAAATTATTTTTCTTTCTTATCGAATACCCTGTGGTTACTTCATCTAATGAAGTTGAAAATTGACAAGAAAAATTTTTGCTTGCTTTTTGCCTGTATATTATTGTTAGAATTTTATGCAGAGTGTATTTTTGTTGAATTTAGACAGAGAAATAAAAATTAAATTTAAAAATATTTACGATATTATACGAATTAGTTCACTACACGAATGATAAAAATTGCATACAATTATTTTACTACTTGAATAGAGAAATATGTGCATCATATTAATTCATCTGCATGAAAACAATTTTAATATATTTAAAAATTTTGAATATCCACTTGTTGATGTAACATGCTGAAACATTTTTCTATTGTTTTTTTTCATCACCTACTTTATGGACAAATTACGTCGCTTCTATTTTACTTATTTTCTAAAAGTGAAATTTTTCCTCTTTTGTAATTTCAATTGGAAACTGCTTGCGCTTATTTTTCGAAGTTCACGGGACATTAATACTTTGAAAGAAAGAGAGTGAGAGAGAGAGAGAGAAAATAATTATATTGTAGTAATTAATGTCCTGTAGTATGCTTTGGCTGATGCAAGAAAATCATGGATGAAACAATCCTGAATTTTCGCATGGTACGTATGATTCGTTTGTTTATTCGAAAATTTTCTTATTATATCTTTCAATGCTCAGTACATGAGAGTCGCTTTGAACACAATTTAAATCACTATTCGATTGCATATTTATTTTTCAAAAAATATATCTAAACTTTACAAAATTTACTCTTTTGCACATTTTATTAAATTTGCTTTGAGAGTAATATCATTATGAAAAATCGAATAACAAGTGTGTGAAAATTAAACCAAAATTTCTTTTTCAGTCAGGCATAGGCCAAATCGGAAACGCTATCCACGTCATAAATCCAGTCGAAGATAGTGGTACCATAGTATAGCGAGAACTGGATGGAATAGTTAACTTCGTGGCGAAATTAATTTCGTTTCATTTCTACCTGTTAACGAGTATGCGGTTTCCAACGTATATTTTAATATTTTTAATTTAAGTAATATGTGATAACTAAATTATTAGAAGAATTTTTATTTAAGATATGTCACTGTTTTTCGCGAGATATACACGGTGCCTTGAGAAAATTATCCATACCGGTAATGCCGTATTTTACAACTCATTATAATCAAGTAACGATAATCGAATGAATTATGGAGAAGATTCATAAAAAATTTTATCTTATCTTTTATTGTGAAACACATATCTTATATTAATTTGATTCGAATTGGTATTTAACGAGAAATTAGTCATTGAGTAAAATTTAAATGTACTATACGTCATTGACCGGTTAGACTATTTCTGGGACACTTTGTACATAAATGTTTATTTTTTTCTTTTACTTCTATCTTACGAGTTTAAAACAATTTGTTAAAAATGATAAAGAAGTGTTAGATGTTTCATTTTTTTAAAACGAAACAAAGGACTACAATCTGTATTTAACTTTTTGGAGCATATGTGTACGGTTGCCATGTGTCAAAATGAGAATTGTGGACTGATATAATGAATATTAACCCTTAGTCTTACCAGAGATTTTATTTGCAAAGCGGTTGAAATCTAAAGTAGAGCTATTCAGATGCTATTATACGAAATTCCGATATTACCAACAAGAGACTATTGTTTGCATAAATAAATTTTGTTCCGTTCTAAGGCAAGGGCTAATATACAATCTACGGATATCGCGTGCGTAACAATTGCGTAAACGTTTAAGCAAATTTTTAGAATCATTCCAGGGTGTAATCAGTGTTGGATCGTGCTTTCTTCGCGAATCTTGTA
>NCVS01000036.1:98344-117169 GCA_003055095.1 Goniozus legneri
TTAATTAAGCGTGAAATTTTACCGCCTCATTTGGGATCCGCGAGAGGATTAACGGCAAGCACCTACGTAATTTTGGCCTAAATTGATTTCCCGGTAATGCAATTTTGTCACTTCAATTTCTCGGGGCGCTTTTTCTGGCGATTCTACGAACGAAGCTTCGGAACCGGGCCTACTTCTACGGTCCGTGCACAAAACTTCCGGTACTGATTACATCGAGCGTTAATTATTTACACTGTGTGCAACAAAATATTGAATTTACACAACTTTAAAACAAATACTTTTACACTATTACGATCGATATCGTGCGGAACTCTCGAACAATACTTTTGGAAAGTACAACCCCTGCGTTTATAGATGGAGATTTCCAAGATGTGTGGTTAAACTTGTATAAAAATAATTACAACATTTTAGTTGATTAGAGCATTGTATATAATAAAAAACGAGGAAAAAAATAAAACGAAGAAAATTGTCGGCTTATACACATTAAACACTATAGTGAAAAGAAAAAGAAAACATTTTCACGAGAATATTAACTGTAAACAAGATATAATAAAGTGAAATTTATGAAAAACGACGTTGGCGTTCCCAGTTTATTAATTTACACACCGGAACGGTTTACTTCTATCCCTACCGAAATTCCTTATTCAACAAACATAAAATATTTATCGTGGGAAAATGAGAACAACCGGAAAATAAAATTGAAGTAAACTTGTATTAACAAGTACACGTAAATGAAGAACCGTCGTATTTCCTATATAAACACGACTGCCGAGTATTTAACGAGATTTAAAAAAAAAAAGTTCAACAAAAGCGCGATCTCGTTTTAAGAACGAGAGAGAAAAAAGTTGCTGTAATAACGCTGAAACAGCAAGTGGTTGATCGAGGGTGAAAATAAAGGAGCGATAAATTTTTAATACAAACAAGAGTAGAATAAAAAGTGTGTTAATTGTTGATCTATATCGAGGACGTACACGGCCGAGCATGACAATTAGTGATTGATAAAAGCCTCTGGGCGTTACTTGGGCATTCCGAGAAGGGGTATCGAAGAGTAGGAAGGGGATGAAAGAGGGTAGCGGTGGAACCCACCCGCGCCGCAACCAGCAGTCGGTTGTGCGGCAAGCGAGGAATCGGGTTGGCTCGCTCTCGGCCTCCCGCGAGCGTTCTCACTGAAAATTCGCGACGACGTCGTTCTCGGGTTAGCTCGTTCGAACCCCTGGACGCGAATGTCGTCCCCGTTCGACGTGCCACGCGATGAAGAGATCGTTCACGAGCCAGTAGCCTGGATTAACGTAAAATACGTTGCGCTTATGTGAAAACGCCGTTATACCCTCGTTGCGCGCGCACACGTGAGCCTACACTCGAGAGGGTTTTGTACAGGTCTGCGTTATACTACCCCTGTGTGTGTGTGTGGGATGAAATAATTCCTCCGAGCGCGTGCGCAATTTTTACCTAAGCAAGTATGTCAACCCCTTTCAACCCTCTCGCTCCTATTTTCGTTTATTGTGCCTCGCGGTTATAACGCCTACTGTATCACCGATTTTCTTCCTCCGGGGGTTCCCGGAATTTTTCTCCCCCGAAAAAATTCATTCGGTAACGTCGCGGAGAGCTCGCTCATTGATCTGGGGAACCCCCCTCCGGTAAATGCATCCCACACGATTTTAACCTTGCCCTTGATACACACCTGCAGTTATCGAATTTTTTTATATTTTCCGTTTGCCGAGTTTTCTCGCTTTCCCCTTCGTGTGTATGTACCCGTATACGTCACTCGGCTCGTTTCGATGCTTAAACGCTGTATTAAATTTCGTACAACGCGTCCTTGACGACTGCCGACGAGTAATCGTTAGAGCTCCTTACTTTTGTTATCAACAAATCTTGGCGTAGCGTATGCGCTATATTTTTCCTTTCGCTTAACGTTGCAGTTTTTCTTTTTTCTCTCTCTCTCTCTCTCTCTTTATTTTCTTATTTTCAGTAGCGACAGTCTGAAGCTGAAAAAGAACGTAGAGATTAGAATGATATTTTTTTTTAGAGCAAGTCAGTTTGATTTAGAAATTAGGCTGCTTCGCAGTTTATTATTTATATTTATCGATCATCGCGATGACCGAACTGTCAAAACTCCGACGTATCGGCATTCGCATGGGATAATTCTCATCGTAATTTTCTAGCGACGAGTATGCGAGACGAAAAAAGCGAATGGAAAGGAAAACGAAGGCTTATTGTTTCAGAAAACGTAACTAGAAGGATTTCAGTGATTGTTACTTGAAAAATAAAATATAAAAATATAATAAAATGAGCTGGACGTTCACTAGTCTTGGCGTGGCTTTGATTGTCGTTGTTATTGCTAGTGCTGCTTTCGTGTACTATAGAAGGTAAGACCACATCATCGACTCTATTCGCTATCACTTAGAAAAGTTATTATCACCGTAGCGATAGTTCAGCTGATAAATAGCGCCACGACAACGCAGAATAGCCTTTTTTCTTTTAGTTTGATACATCAATTTATTTATAAACACAGCTCGTGCTCGCTCTTTCGGTTTTCGTTTTGTGTTTTATTCTGGCCTCGTTATTATAGATACCACGGTAATTGGCAATGGAAAATACGAAACGTATGTTGTATCTGCGAGGAGTGGCACAAAAGACTGTCTTGGCTGTGGGCACCGAGAGAAGAAAAGGTGACTCTCCGACCAAAAAAAAAAGATATCCAAAACTTCTTTTACCTCGGTACAATAATTATGACGATTTACAATCACACAGGTTGGCTTGGTGAAAGCGCAACATCCAACTGCACAGACAATACTTGGTTTGCATTGCCATTCCGATAATACTCCTCAAAATTTGCTACATAGCGACAGTGATATTAAACTCGACGCTCAGGGAGGCTTCACTAGGTACGTTTAAATTCTCTCACGTCTCTCTCCAGACCTCCGTATTCCCCAGTGTGCTCCTGAAACATTTTTCAATTATTAAAAAGTGATACTCTAGGCTTTTCGAGATAACGAAATGAGGGAAAATTCGATTAATTCGTTATTACAGATTCGAGGCGGTAGATAGAGACCTTCACTCGCCCCTGTTGGCAGGCAACACAATACCACCGCAACCACTCAGACCGGCGCCGCAACCCAGATCGACGATTCGGCCGAGACCGTCGCCCCTGCAGGCCCCTCACACCTCGGACTACCTAAAGATGTCCGACGGCGGCAATGCGCCACTCACGCCGCCCCCGCCCCCGCAGAAATTGCCCAGCGATACGGGACCGATGCTCTTCAGGTTTCCGGGTCCCCAAGGACCCAACAATTACGAGCGCTACGAGGTCGCAAACAGAAGAAACGTGTTCTCATTTAGCACCAATGGACCCCAGAACATCCTCGAGAACGTCAAGCTCAATTCCTACTACCTTCAGGATCAGTTCGACATCAGGATGATGCAGTGCGACTTCGACGCGAACGAGAATGCGGACGATCGTTTGGACATGAGGATTGGCCGGGAGCAGTTCGCTCGCGAGAACGGCTTGCAGTATCTACCGAACGGTTCGGACGGTGATGTCTATCACGATGAATACATAGCTTATGAAGAGAACGAGAGGCAGAGATACTCGGCCAGAGCTTTCGAGGAGAAACATCTGCGCGGTAAGATGGCCTTGAAGAATTCGCAGAACATAGCGAGTATAACTCACCAGATGATGGCCAATTCGTTCTCGGGCTCCGATAAGCCGCCCAATGGAACGTGCAACGCTCAAAACAATCCGGACAGGTCGGAGTACGGCATCGAGATGATACCGGTCGATAAACAGACTAATCCTTTTCCGATTCGATATTTCCCCAACGAGACTCAGGGCTATCAGAGGGTCTCGCATTATTTGAACAGCTTGCCGGATGGCTCGCATGGTGGAATGTACGATTACGAGGAGCAGAACGGGGATCACGATCTGCGCATTGATCTCGCGAGACGTCCGATCGCGGATGATATTGGCGAGGATATAGCTCTCAGTCCACTTCCACCTCCCCCGCCGGCACCTCCGGATCCTTCCAACGATTTTTCCAACAAATCCGAGCCGACTACCGGGGAGAAGATATTCAATGCGCTCAGATCCGTCTCTTCTTTGAGTTATATCGACGCTTCGGAATTCTACAAGTGAGTGGAAAAAAATTTTAATAAAATCCTAGTAATTATAGTAATCTTTATAATTTAGTAATTAAAATTCAAACTATCAGATTGAATCATACAATTTTAACTCTACCCAGTTTACCGATACACATGCATAATACTACATTTGGTTATTTTTGAGATAGAATTTTTAAAATAGGAAATTGTTTACGTTTTATGTTATTTCGCGAGATTAAATTTAAAAATATGTTTTTTAGTTCGGTGCTCTCTACGGCGCATCGTATGCAACAATTAACAGCGCAAAAGAAAACATTGGCGAACAAGAACGAAGAGAGTTTGGTCGACGTCGGTAACGACACCGAAGTTTACGAGGAATCTGATATGGATGCCGACGCGTCGAGGCATCGTGGTTCCGATCTTTACAACGCGGAACTCAATATGGAGGCTCAAAGGACTGCGCAAGAGGTGACATATTGCTACTTGATTTAGAAGGTTGTCTATTAATTTCGTATCGTTCTTTGTTTAGGTCTACAACAGCTTGCAAGACCCTCCCACTTCTCCATTGTTAGTCAAAGATAATTACCACGGTTCCAGTAATTACATTTGCGACCCTAGTTTGACTAGAACATCAGAGGTACGAATTATCGCATAAATATTTCAAAGAATTTTCGTTCACTGAATATTCGATTTCCAGGACATTTTAAATAGTATCGAGCAAAAAAGAAGAAGCATGGAGAGACTTGATAGTTCGTACGATTTTCCAGAAATTGATATACACGATTTTAGAAGAAAAAATAGCAAAGAGCTTCATTTTGCGTTAGAAGAAGTACAAAGAAAAAGGAGATTATCTCAGGCAAGTTATCGGCTGATTTTCTAAATTAAAAAAAATATTGCGATATACCTAAATTTGCAGAGCTTAGAAGAATCTTTCATTACGAGTTACGCCATGAGCGATCCTTGGGAATACAATTTGGGAACTAGACGTGGTTCGCAGAGTTCCGAATTAGATTTGTTGCTCGACGAAACAAACTTGAAAAGAGCCATCAGCTGCGAGAGCGTATGTTCCGATACGAGCGTGGTTTTGAACGACATAGACGATGCTCCGGTGGTTGGCCACATTTGCATAGGACTCGAGCACGAAAAATGGGGCGTCAGAGGAGTGGACGATTGCGGTGATCTCGCGTTGAGCGTTTTAGAAGCCAGAGATCTAGTCACCGTGGATTCCAAACCTGCACAGGACACATTCGCAAGGTTAACATAAATCTCTAACGAAAAACAAAAGTTCCCTATATACTCCCAATTAAAATTGAATTTACTTGCCTCTGAAGGGTTTGTTTGCTTCCTGACAAAAAAAATTACGTACAAACACGTCTGTGTAGAGGGTGCCCATCGCCGAGCTATCAGGAAAAATTTTTGTTCCCTCTCGAAGGCGATCCAGCCGGCAAGACACTTCTGGTCGAGGTACGATTTTTCTTAATTAATCCGAATACTTTAATTTTTCATTGACAGGATACTCGTCGGTAAACGTCCATTCGACGAATTCATTCGCTTGTTTTGTCCAGGTTTTGTCCGACGAAACCATTTCCCACAAAGGTGTATCGTTGATCGGTCAAGCTCGTTTGAAACTTGGCCCAACACCGAAAGTACCAGCTACGACGTGGCTACCGCTAATCGGATCGGCGGTATCCATGCCGCAGCTGGGCGAACTTTTGTTCTCCCTGAGTTACTTACCCACAGCGGAAAGATTGACTCTGGTTGTGGTCAAAGCTAGAAATCTTCGCGGCACGAACGACGTCCCTGGCGACTTTTTCGTCAAAGTAAGTCCAACAGTAAAGTCATCAAATTACCTGTAATCACAAAATAATTGTACAACGTTTTCTATTCTCTTACACAGGTTTACTTACTTCAGCACGGCAAAAAATTGCATAAAAAGCGAACGATCGTTAAAAAAGGAGAGAAAAGTCCCATATTTAACGAGGCGATGATTTTTAACGTTACTGCTCATTCGTTACAGGTGCTTGAACTTTCCTTCTGTAACTATTTTGGGCCTCGTGTTCGTATATCTAATCGCAGTACTAATTTTCAGACTGTACAACTGAGATTAACAGTATCCGAGGTAAACGGCGATCAGAATGTGAATTCGAAAGCCTACTCGGTCGGTCACGTGATTGTCGGCGCGTCTACGTTCGGACGGCCCCTCGCTCACTGGAGGCAAATGCTTAACTCACTGAGACGTCCCGTTGCCATGTGGCATTCTCTTAGGAAATAAGTCTGAAAGCAAAATGTTATATATTATATTCTGGTACGAAACGATAGATAGAACAGTTTTTTCGAACACGACGATGAAATTTTCACGACATATTCATTTTTACTTTGACCGGAAGAGACACTAGAGATGTCTCATAAAACGGAATATAAACTCAAACCGGAGACTGTTTTTTAACAATTTCCGTAGTACCGACGAGGTGAAATACCGATATTGCGATTTTCATTAGAGCTATTATTTTAGATTTTGATTACAGCTTTCGAATGCGCGCTCGATGTGTTTTTTAAACGATAAAAGCAAATCAAACACGGATTCTAAATATTTTCACAAGAACGTATCGATATTTTTTAAGAGCGAAGTTAAAGATGAAAAAATAGGCACTAGATTTTAAAAAACCGTGTGTTGAACATTGATCTTCGATGGATTGAAAAAAAATATGTGAAAATGTTATTCATATAGACTGTTGATATTTGTATAAAGTTTATTAGCTAAATATTTAAAATGGTATGACACTTCAGTGCCAAAATTACGTATTGTTTCTCATGTAAGCTATCTCTTGGAATCCTCGTTTGAAATTGAACGTTTATTTTTGCATTTTCGAATGAGGAGAGCTATTCCTTGTTACTTCTGTGCCTAGCTACGTTACTCGACTTCTTCGTAGGATTAATCATTTAATAGTAAAAAAAAAACTATCTCAATGGCTTAAAAAAAAACTCAGTGTACGATGTCGATAGCTGTGACCTGAGTTGAGAATCTCATGTTCCCAATTGCTTGTCCGAGTCATAATCAACATACACGAACTGGATTCGTATAACTGTGGCACACTTCTCGTAAGTCAAACGAACGTTATCGACGGTAATGACAATGACAAAGTACATTGATTGCGAAATGAACGAACAAATGACTAGCATTCATCGATTCATATGATAATCGCACCAAATACTGGACCACTCTTTTTTGGTATTCCAAAATCTATTGTTGGTATAATCTATTTGTAAGTGTAACGACATTTAACTGTAATTTCGCAAAAAGTTTTATCCGATGAGCGTGTGGAAAAATACACAAAATCGATAACTCAAGATAATGCATTGATGATAATAACGAGGTATTGCATAATAATCGATATTGTAATTCAAAAAAGACATTGAAGAAATTTTCTATCGAGCTAGAGGATCGAGGCGATCACGAAAATCTCCGCTAATTTTACAATAACTACGAGATAAGCCTGTATATAAAATTTTAAGATATTATAATCCTAAGTTGATAATTTTTAAATATGATATAAAGAGTCATATCGTACTCGTATCACCATTGGATAAAACCCATTGTGAGTTAAAGTGCCGATCAACTGTTATTATGCTGTGACATTATCTATTAAGAATTGCAAAATGTGCACTATATGTTAATGACTGTTCTCTCTCTCTCTCGAATTTCATTGAGTAACGAAGTGAACACGGAGAAATGACGAGATAAAACGAGAAGGAGAAAAAAATCCTATCGCTAGCATCTTTTACCTAGTGGCAAATGTTAATCTGCATAGATTTTTTACCTAACAAGCTGCTTCAAACACTTTTTTCAAATGAATACACGTATATAAACCTTTCTCATAAAAACCTAATTATTAATTATACGCGCCTTTATCGATACAAGAAAAAAAAACAAAATATTCAAACTCATTATTCGACCCTTTTGCTATGAATTGTAATATTTTAAAAAAGTGTTGTTGTGGTTAAACAAAAAATGAATGGAATGATATTATTACTATTTTATGATGTTATTTTATAAAAAAAAATAAATCCTCTACTGTAACGAAAAAATAAAAATTCATATTTGATAATAGTTTATCTGAAATATATCTAGTCCCAAAATTCTCTTCTCTTTTAATCAAGATTCCATTCTTTTTTTTTTCACAAAATTTCAATGAGCGCTCGCAAAGCCAACTGGCAAATTATTTTTACGCGTGCAATACGGTCGTAAATAGCGATGATCGGTGGGGAGGATTCGAGATAAGTTTTTCGGCGGGGAAATGTAGGTGAAAATGGTGCGCATGTCAGACGCGACGGCTCGGCGCGTAACTCGCTAAGCGCGCTATGGGATTTTCATTCAGTTTGCCGACAGTCACGCGCAATGATTTCCCTCTACGTTTCGTTTCGTTGTTCCGCACGTCGAGCGAGCAGCAACGAGCTGAATTGAAACAATTTGTCCTCGATTGTAAATCGCGCGGTAAGATCGTTTCCAATTTACGAAACTCGAACGTTTGTTTTCTTTTTAATTGTGTTTTCGTTTTGCCCGTTCGAGATGACTCGCTCGACGTGTGCGGTGGAACGTGCGTTTGTTTATCGGCCGTTTAGCGCGTTCTTTCGATTCATTTGAAGCCCCAGCGCTCACTTTGTGAATCGTCTGGTTGTCAGTCGGTTGAACGAGGCTGTTCAGACTAATACGAAATAGAACGCGCAGTGAACGATCTACAGAAAAAACAGAGCTGGTGTAATTTAATAGAACAGTGAACCGATCTTTTCTCGAAGGTCCTCGGCGTTGGGAATTTTAAAGAGTAATTTTTTTCAACCAGGTATGGCGTCAAAAACGAACGAAATAATTAATGTATTACGAGAACATGTCAGCTGGAGGACCGATGGTCGAGCTAAAAGTAATTCCAACGCAATGCATTACAGTGCCGAATACCGAGAATGTCTATTACGAGTCTCAAAAGACTATTTTTACACCGAACGGGAAAGAAATGAAGAATCATAAGTCGAACGTGGCGTACGTCGAGCGCGATTGATGCGCCGAAATATACGAGAGAGACGCCAGGCACCGCGATATTGCTCGTGCACGGATCGCGATATGCGAGTTCGCGATTCGTGAGGGAAGATGCTTACGACGATCTCCAGTGTCCTTTCGAGAATGAATTCTTCGTTCTACACGACTGTCGTGGGTAGCAGCACCTTGGACGAATTTCCGGATAATCAAATTGACCCTTTTTCCGCAATAAACTTTTCCGCTGGTTGTCCGGCCTGCGATGATCTCGTCGGGACAACTTTTTTCATCGAAACTTTCAACACGACAACTTTCAACAGTAAGTATTAATGAAACCTAGTAAAAGCGTGTATCAGTATGATGCCAAAGTACTATTTAAATATTACTGATAAAATAATGAATTAGTAAACAATTTGAAGAACGTTACCTGATTGTCGATAATTAATTATCACGAAATGATCATGAGTTTCAGTAAACGGAAACGCTAACATGACTTCCGAACGTTACATGCTGCCCGCTTACATTCGTACGACAACGATGACTATTTACGCGATAGTCATGGTTCTGGGTATTGTGGGAAACTTGATGGTGAGCCTGCATTTTATCTACATCAGTTTCACGCGTCGTCGACTGAGAAAAAGCTCAATGAAACTCTTACAGGTGCCACTCGTCGTTCTGAGGGGCAAGGACATGAGAAACAGCACGAACATATTTCTCGTAAATCTAAGCGTGGCTGATCTCTGTCTGCTGCTGACATGCTCACCGACTGTACTCGTAGAAATGTACTCGGGACCTTCTATTTGGCCGCTTGGCGAGTTCCTCTGTAAGTGTATTCCTAAATTCTTACACCTCCATGTCAACCAAATTCTGCAATTGAAATTAACACATTAAAATAGTGATAGCCTACAAAAATAACTACAAAAATAAAAATAATGGTAGTCTACGCAAGACAAACAAAAATAGCTACCTATTGTATTTCTGGAAGACTGTCACAAAAAGCGACTGCATTTGAGTTTCAAAAGATTTTTGACCACAACTGTACATTACTTGTCTGCACGGTTCCGCGAATCGTTTTTGCCGAGTGTGTTTACATTCTCGTCCCAGGTGCGCGCACAAAATCGGTTACCCCATCTCGGTCACCACTTCAGAGTCGAGTGGTAGTCGAAGACGCTTTTACGACTTCTCGCTTCTGCCAGAAGGTCTAAGATATTATTTTTCTCTTTTTGCGGAAAAAGCTCAAAATGAATCACGGCTCCCCTCGTTAAGATAATTACGGTCCTGTTAATCGTCAAGATCTCGACATTTTACAACATTGATAAAGTAAAGTATCGCGTCGAAACTCTCTGGTGATTAAAAATTACAAAAAGTGCCGCAAGTTAATCTCTTTTTCTCTCGGAATGACTCATCGAGGAAGAGCCCGCACGGTGCTAAAATGTTGACAAAGTGTCAACACGGTCGTTAACGAAATTGCAATATTGCAGAAGAAAAAATTGTCCCCCCCCCCCCCCTTCCAGGGATCGGTCTTTGGCCACGCGTGCTCGACCTTACCCATTCGCAGTCGAGAAAAAAAAAAAGAAAACAATAACGTGCCCAGGACTAACCCAAATAGATAATAATGAAGGCAAGCGGGCACTATCGGCTTGTAAAACCCCCTCGCGCTATGTTAATATAATCCTTAGCTCGAGATAACCTACTCAGTACAACATTAACGCTTGGTAATCCGTAACGAGCTATCTGTTTCATTATGCGATTTTTGCATCGAAAATTTCGAGTCGCGCGTGAAAGAGAGAGTAGAAACTTTTTTTTTCCCCGAGGAAAAGGCAGAAGCCGGTCAGGGTAAAAGTGGGTTTCGACTCGAGTGGGTAACTCGCTGAGATGTACGCGGGGGTGAATTTCCACCCCCCGCTACGAATTACCGTTACTCTTAGCTCATACGCGACTCGTGTAGCCATTTAATGGCCACGTCTCCGCTTCGGTTGTGTAACACCCGATAGGCTATTCCATCACTTCGTGTTCTCCTTACTCACCCCGACGTTCGTCGGGGGGTGAAAATGCGTTAGAAATTCATCGTTGATCAATTCGACGATTCCGAGGAAAGCCGACGTAATTTTCACGAGATTTTGCTTTTCCGTTACCACAGGCAAGGTCGTTCCCTTCATCGAGCTCGCCGTCGCGCATGCTTCGGTTCTGACGATCATGGCAATCAGCTTCGAGCGATATTACGCGATATGCGAGCCACTGAGAGCTGGGTAAGTGCTACTTGTATCCATAAAGGAATATTGCCATACGATAGCCACAATTATCCAGCAATATTCAAGTATTCGTCATTATAAAATCGCTTTTCATTTTTAAACCATATTGTATAATCATTTCCTACAAAAAATAATCTAGTAAATAAATTGCATAGAAAATACAAAATTGTTTTCAACAGTAATAATACAGTATAAATTAGTGAAATATAGTGCTAATTCAAGTTAATTAATTTATAAACCTACCTTGTATCTGTAAAAGTATATTGACCTATACCATACCCAAAATTATTTAATAATAATGAAGTATCCATCATTACAAAATCGCTTTCCATTTCCAAATTGTATAATCATGAATTCCTACAGAAAATAATTTAGTAAGTATATTGCAAAATAGATAATACAGAATTGTTTTCAATTGTTTTTCAAAAACATGAAAAATATTTCTGAAGAAAAATTTTATATAAATAATGGAATTTTCCTTTCAGATACGTCTGCACGAAGACACGAGCAACGATTCTCATATTTTTCTCGTGGATCGTCGCCGGGCTATGCGCGAGGTGAGAAAAACTCGGAAAATGCGGAAGATTTTCGGTATTTTCGTCGCGAGGAATTCCGATAAACCGGATCACGTGCGGGACATTAGGCACGCTCGATAAACACTGCGACAATGGCGATACAGCCGCGAATCTCGATCGAAGATACACTATATCGAGCCGCCTGATAGATGGCCAGCGACCTTTTGTATTTTCCTACCTGCTGGTCGTCCTATCGGCGATTTCGTTATCGAGAACCTACGACGGCATCTGTTCCGCGTACCGCACTCAATCTACCGGAAGGGCAATATTTTTCCCGTCCGTGCAAATCATTTCGTGAGGCCCGTTCTTCTATTTCACGTTTAATTGAATTCCTCGTCGGGGTGCGGGGGCGTCGATGAAGAAAAACGTTTTAAAAACTCAATAAGACGACGAGGAAACTCGATACCCGGTTCTTCTTGTATCTCGTGCGGTATTGCGTTACCGCGGTAATCGAGATGTGCCACTAGGAAAACGAGTCGCGTTAGAAAAAATAGAGGAAGATTCTCGAAGTGTCAACAAACTTCGCACGAGGCGTAAATAAATCGATCACTACTCGCGTATTGTTATATGTTTCGATGCACCGAGGGTGACTCTGCAGCAGAATTTTCGCCTCCGATGAAACGGGACACCGTCATCTTTGGAAAAGTGCATCTCACGGGACGATATAGTATTTCACTCCGAACACTCGATATCACTCGGTAGAAGTTCACGCGATTTATTCACACTTTTGCGGTTATCTTAACACGAAGAATTTCTCACGAAAAACAGAAAATTCACATTGAACTTCGAAAAGAGCGCGATGTGTTTCTCTTGTACGATTTAGCATTGTTGAAACGGTTATATTCAATCGGACCAATCACAGTTCAGTATTTTTAATCGGCAAAAATTCGCGGAATTCAAGTGACTAGTACGTAGTTACCATGGTGATAAGCGGCGCGAAATATGAAATTAAAATAAATACTTGATGAATTTTTGATTATTACTAAATGATATTTTTCTATTTTCCAGCCCGATATTACTGACTGTGAATTATGAAATGGAAGAAGAAAATGGATCGTTTGATCCTCTCTGCGTTACATCTACAGATACGACATGGTCCCTCATATTCTTCCTCGTAACCGTGATTTTTTTTTTTTTTATACCATTTGTGATACTTATAATTTTATATACGGTAATAGCTCGTCATCTCATGGCAAATCCGGCAATAAGTAGAGGACCAGCCAGAAATCTTTTAAAGTATCGAAAACAAGTTGTCATGATGTTAGGGACAGTTGTTTTGTGCTTTTTTATCTGTTTGTTACCTTTTCGGGCATTAACACTGTGGGTAATGGCAGTTCCTCAAGAAGTGATCGTAAAGTTTGGTGTCGAATCTTATTACAGTTTACTGTATTTTTGTAGAGTAATGCTATATTTAAATTCTGCCATTAATCCTATTTTGTATAACATCATGTCAAGCAAATTCAGGGGTGGATTTTTGAAATTGTGCGGTTTTGGTGTAGTTAAGAAAAGAAAACAGGAGAGAATATCGGAGAGACAATATGCGACAGGTTCAACTAATTGCAGTAGCAATCAGTCTGACTTCTGGAAAAGACAGAATAGCAGTAGAACATGGAGTGTTAAAGTATCATCGAGTAATAATACAACATCATCTCATATAGAAAGCGATCCTAGTTGAATTAATTTTTAATATTGCATTTTAAATTATGGAATATGACAAATGTAAAACAAAGTATTTTTTTTTAGTCATTTTTACTTTAAAAATTCTTAATTTATTTAAAAATGTCTACTATTAAAAAGCTGCTATTGACAATTTTTATAAGAAGTATTAGCAGAGAATGTGCAATATAATTGAGATACTAGTCAATTAATTAACTGTAATTTTTAATAAAAGAATTAACTTAAATTATTATTAATGAATTATTACACAATCTGTACACATTATAATATAATCTATTAATTAATGTATATATTATGTGGTGTAATCATTTTTATTATACAATTATATAATAGATAGTCTATTGATTAATAAAGTATACATGTTTGAACATATCTGACACAATTTTGAATTTCAATCGATCCTATCGATTTTTCATCGATCGATTGCGAATTAAAAAATGAATTCTCATTGGTCAATATCACTCTTGTGTATTTATTATTTTGTAACGGCTCGAGACGTTAATAAAAAACATTAAAATTTATCTAAGATCAACCAGTGAGCCACTCGCAAATAATTTTAATCATAAAAAAAGTGAATTCGTTATAACTGAGACAACCAAGTGGCAAATGCGTTGCAACTGGCGCTTTGCTCACATCGGCTTAAGCATCAAGTTTCTTGAATATTCGCAAATTTGAAAAAATTTAATTCGAGTTGTTACAATACTGGTTGTATTAATTATTGATAGCTTTTGGCTAATTCAAATCATCTGCTGATTTACTTGTTATAGTTTAAAAGCTACAGATACAAGTGTCGGCAAATAATATTTTTTGTTGAGGTTATGTAAACATCATTAATCCGAACAGGTATTTGTTTTTAAATAAAATGATTGTGTTGATTACTACTTTTACGTAACACATTTATGTGATTAAATTTGTGCGAAATTTACATTTTATTTCATAAGTTGACTTCAGCCAAACATACAAATCTACGTTGTTTGTTTTTAAGAAATGCCTGACATTAAAATAACGCCGCTCGGCGCCGGTCAAGATGTTGGCAGAAGTTGCATCTTGGTTAGTATGGGCGGAAAAAATATCATGTTGGACTGTGGCATGCATATGGGTTTTAACGACGAGAGGAGATTTCCAGACTTCTCATATATAGTACCGGAAGGCCCTGTTACAAACCATATTGACTGCGTGATTATATCTCATTTCCATTTAGATCACTGCGGAGCTCTTCCATATTTCACAGAAATGGTATTATTTTACTTTGATTAAGTAACACAGAAATTCATTTTCAAAAAAAAAACATTTCAGGTTGGTTATACTGGCCCAATTTATATGACACATCCAACCAAAGCAATAGCTCCAATTTTATTGGAAGATATGAGAAAAGTAGCTGTCGAACGTAAAGGAGAAAGCAATTTCTTCACCTCTCAAATGATAAAAGACTGTATGAAAAAAGTTATCGCAGTAACACTGCACCAATCTGTAATGGTAGATTCCGAATTAGAAATAAAAGCTTACTATGCCGGGCATGTCCTTGGTGCTGCAATGTTCTGGGTTCGTGTGGGTTCTCAATCTATTGTATATACAGGTGATTACAACATGACTCCTGATCGTCATTTGGGAGCTGCATGGATCGATAAATGCAGACCAGATTTACTAATATCAGAATCAACTTACGCAACTACTATCAGAGATTCAAAAAGATGTAGGGAAAGAGATTTCTTGAAGAAGGTACAGTTTAATCAAATCATAATTATCTGTCTTGTATTAATTTTAAAATATATTCACATTTAGGTACACGAATGTATAGATAGAGGTGGTAAAGTTCTTATACCAGTCTTTGCATTAGGAAGAGCCCAAGAACTATGTATTTTATTGGAAACATATTGGGAGAGAATGAATTTGAAAGCACCAGTATATTTTGCTCTTGGGTTAACAGAGAAAGCCAACAATTACTACAAGATGTTTATCACATGGACTAACCAAAAAATTAAAAAAACCTTTGTACAGAGAAACATGTTTGATTTCAAGCATATAAAACCATTTGATAAGGCTTATATCGACAATCCCGGTGCTATGGTAGTGTTTGCAACGCCTGGAATGCTACACGCAGGGTTGTCTTTACAAATATTTAAAAAATGGGCACCAAACGAAGCAAATATGGTTATCATGCCTGGGTTCTGTGTACAGGGTACGGTAGGTCACAAAGTGTTGAACGGCAGCAAACGAATCGAATTTGAGAATCGGCAAATCGTGGAAGTGAAGATGGCAGTGGAGTACATGTCATTTTCAGCTCACGCTGACGCGAAAGGTATAATGCAGCTGATACAATACTGTGAACCGAAAAACGTCATGCTTGTACACGGAGAATTCGCCAAGATGGAATATTTAAAAGAAAAGATAAAACAGGAATTTGGCATTAATTGTTACAATCCCGCTAATGGAGAGACTTGCGTTATAACAACGACGTCGAAGGTCCCGGTTGATGCTTCGTTGGCTTTATTGAAAGCCGAAGCTAAAAAATACTCCGCATTGCCCCCCGATCCCAAACGAAGAAGACTACTTCACAGCATATTGATGTTGAGAGAAGATGGAGTGTGTCTTGTTGATGTAGACGAGGTACAAAATTTTTATTTACAGTAACTATTTATCAATCCTGCACGTATTTATAAATAAATATCGACAGGTCGCAAAAGCCGCTGGTATCACAAAACACGTGGTAAGATTCACTTCCACTGTACAAGTGAGGGATCCCGGGCCAGCTCATGCCACGACGTTGAAATTGCTACAACCATTGAAAGAAAGATTATCTAGTTGGACGGTACAATTGATCGACGGCCAGATAGCAGTTGAATCGGTTTTGGTCAAAGTCGAAGGCGACGAGGACGAGAACAAGAGCGTTTACGTATCGTGGACCAATCAGGACGAAGATCTAGGTAGTTATATTTTAGGATTTTTACAAACGATGATTAATTAGTTTGTGTCGATTACTCTTAATTTGTGTTTATTCACGACACGTTAGACTAAAATGATTATTTTTAAGAGATTTATACTAAATCTGTGATATTGTTGAAATACCATCGTACTACGAAATTGAATATGTTAAATAAGATCTTAAGGAATCGTTATTATTAAAACACGCATATGTAAAAAATATAGATAAGAGAAGTAAATGAAAAAATTCATTCTAAATAAACTGAAAAACTCGTATGCGTGTTTAATTATTAATGTTATAATTTTGAGCCACTGTTAATTACAAGCGGAATATATTTTTACTCGATTTTCGCGAGTCTCTTATTTACACTGAGATGCCTCGTTGTAATCACATATCAGATCGTCAAGTAGAGAAACGTGAAAATTACGTAAAGATACTGAGTTATTGTCTTATATAATTTGGCAATGGTGCGCTTTTATTAGTATAATCAGCCGGGACGGGCAATCGTCAATTAACGCTTAAATGATGTTATTTACAATCGTACACTATGTCTCACATGACACAGCGTTATTTCGATTCGGACGGGTTGAATTAGGCACGGAGCTCGAATTGACCGCGGCTCGGTCTTTCGGAACGTCAACTGTCACTGCGCTTATAATTTCGAGTCGGGCGTAACCGGTTATTTCTACCGATCGATTACGAAAATTTTTAATCAATCAAAATAGACGTGTAATTTTATATTCCGATAGTGGCTGTCAATCCCGATCCACGACTCCATCGATTGTATCAATCAATTCAAAACTGTGAGATCCTGTCAATTCCTACATTTGTGAATGTTGTAAACTATAATCAACACTGTCCATAGAGAAAAAAAATTGTTAAACAAATTAAATATGCATTCGTATGACAAAATATGAAATCAACGAACAAATTTCTCGCTCCAAAATATTCACTTGGCATATTTAATTGGTTCAACATTTTTTTATTTAGAAAAGGGAATGTTGAAAAATGTTGAACCAATTAAATATCAACAAATAAATTTTTCACTCAACCAAATATGTCATATTTAACTGATTCAACATTTTTTTTCTTCAGAGGAGAGTTGATGTTGAGAGATGTTGAGAGATGTTGAAAAATATTATCCTAGGTAATTTTCCACTTGATGAACACCCTAACACTATCCATAGAATGGGAAAAATGTTGAAAAAATTAAATATCAACATATTTTTCCCCTCAACAAAATACGTCGTGTTTAACAGTTTCAACATTTTTTTTTTCCTTCAGCGAGGAGAACGTCGCCGAAAAATGTTACCCCGGCGTAATTTTCACGAATTACAATGTTCTCCACTGGATGAATACGCCCGTAGTGTTGATTACAAGACGCGGTGTTACTGGTAGCCTAAAATTATGTAATTTCCCAATCGATTACAAAATAGCCGAGCGCGGTGCGTGGCGGTGCGTGAGTTTCTAGTACGTCTTTGCGGGGCGTTGACTGGCCGCTTCGTCGGTCAGCGGTCAACCGTTGGGCGTTCAGTCGCACGCGGTACGCGAACGACGTACGGTGGCAGCTCGCGTCCTCTCTCCGCTGGCACCACTTCTCATTTACAAACACGCGACGCGCTCGCACGTTAGAAGCGAGAAACTCCGCCGGAAGTCGTCTCGAGATATGAAGGTCGCGTGGCAAACTTGGCCAGTCGCAAATGTCATCGGCTGAATATCGCGAGAGTGTGGCGGCCGTGTGAGAAACGAGTCGCTTGTCCCACGTGCGACTCGCGCCCGCTCGAATTTACGCTTACCGAGGTACATTGTGTTCCCAATTTTCCCCACCACCTTGTGCTTTTACCGCCGAAAACCGAAAAATTTCTCACCTAGAGGAAAACCTCGTGTAAATATTTAAGGACTAAAATTAAGCTCGTGTATTATTAGACGGGGGCTCGCGAGTTGGTTTTTCA
Organism: Goniozus legneri; assembly: GCA_003055095.1. NCBI lineage: Eukaryota > Metazoa > Arthropoda > Insecta > Hymenoptera > Bethylidae > Goniozus > Goniozus legneri. The sequence goes on from NCVS01000036.1 coordinate 116,848, forward strand.
TTCACGTCTTCGATTTTTCGTCTCACCCCCGACGTGCGTGCGCGAATGACGTAATTGACGCACGCGATTTTATCGTTGGAGGGAGGGAGAGAGAGAGAGAGAGAGAGTGAGTTTGTAATGTTTAGCGCGCTCGAAACAATCCGTAACTAGGCCTGTGACGTCAGACGTCGCCGAGCGTATCGGTCGTGCGTAATATTCGCGATTGTCTCTCGTTGTGGGTCTCGTTTTTTTTTAAGGGATGGACAGAGAACACAATAAGCGTAAATCCGACGCACGTGCACCTCGAGCTGGAATTACGTTTCGTTTCTGGTACTCTTCCGTT
>NCVS01000037.1:8606-19836 GCA_003055095.1 Goniozus legneri
CATACACCACTTACCGTCCTCAGGGTGTTCTCCATCCCTACCTAGACTCGTCTTAAAATAATTTTCAATCGCCGAAAATCGAATTTCGACCCACAAAAATCGTCATCGATTATGGTTTTCGATCGAGAATCGTCGGAGGTATATTTTCGTATTTTTGAAAATAGTTTAGAGCCGAAGGGATTATTTTGGATGAAAAGTTAAGATTGAGAGTCACTGTATCTGACCGTCTCTTCTCGTAGGGGTTGGTCACCCCTCGGACTGCCGAGTGCCGTCGCTGGAGGCGGGATGAAGGGGGTGGGTGGACTCTAAAGTCCGAAGGGGGAGAGCCACGTTAGCCGGGAGCGTGCGTCGAAGAATTTACACCCGCCAGTGAATTCCAGCAGGACCTTATATCACGCGCGCGCACGCGCATGTACACAAAAGGGAGAGAGAGGAGCGAGGGCTGGAGGTAAAATAATTCGTGGTGTACTTAATTTATTTTGACGCGAAATTTCTAATATCGCCTGACTAAGAGGCGCTCGCGTGAAAACAAACAGCCCAAAGGTTGTCCTTGATTGGGATGCTCGCGCTCCGATAAGCCCGGGCTCTCGGACGCAGCCTCGACTGAATACCAAATCGAAAGGACGTTCGAGAGAAACGGGTAACGCAATTGCCGCGATATCGAATTCCGCGATCTCGAAAAATTCGAAAAGAATCGATCGAGAAATTTCCTCTCCTCGAGAGCGTCGAGAAGTTGGATGAAATAGCCCTGATTTCAATCTCCTGCCTCTAATTTTATCTTTGCTAGTTCAAATATTAATTTCGATTCGGTATTGTTCCAACTTCTGATGTTTTGAATACAAAGGTGTTGAATTTAATATTTGTTTGCGTACGTTCGAATAAATATCAAGTAGATTCAATAAAATGTTTGAATCGAATTAATATTTTATTTTATCGAATATATTTGTTTCTATATTTTCAAATATAGAAAAGTAGGTTCGACAAATTTTTATTTTCAGTGTAGAATTTTCTTCGATGTCAAGACGATTTTCACCTGTAGTCGTTTTTTATTACGCTCAGAGCCGGATTCGTTTTTTTAATTCGAAAGACGCTGAGAAAAAAAGGGATATCCTGGTAGGTCGTGGCAGGGGTCGAGAGTTGGAAAATTTCGCGAAATGTTTGTTCTCGGCGGTGCGAGGGTGTCGAGCGAAAACGTAGAGTAGGGACGGAATACGGCGTCTATACGTTAGGTAAATCCGATGTAACTCGGGAGGGCGGGATAAGAGGGCGCAAGGGTGAAGCGGGGGGGGTGGTGAGTCGAACGAGGGGGGAAGGGGGAAACTGGCTAGCTTCGAGGGTGGACCGGGTGATCGATAGCTACACACTCTCCGCGTCCACCATCTTCCGACTCTTCCGGCCAGCGACACGTTCTCCCCGGGACTTTCGTTTTATTTAAAACGCAAAAATTTCGAGAGAAAATCATCCCGATCGAGGAATACAGGAAACTCGGCTCGATTCTCCTCGAGACGAATAGATGGATGAATTTCCGCAGCGTGGCAGGAATTTTTCCATCGTTAATAGGCTCTCGCTTTCCCGGTAGGCAGCGTAACCGGTGTTTGTTCAGGTGTCCGTTGAGATTAGCGCACAGTTCATCGACTGGGCGGATCTAGATTTTCCTTGAAAAGGACTCTTTTCGAGTTCACCGGTGATCCGCTCTAATTGCAGATTCCACGTGTAACGCTGTCCGATGTATTTCTCGATTCGGCCGGACGGAAGCTGACGAGGATTAATTGCGAGGCTCGTTGAAAAGTACGAGAAAAGTCCAGGAATATACGGGGGAAAAATTTTTGCGAACGGGCGCATTAACCGAGATTGGCGGTGCGGTAGTTAACCCGTGGGGTAGTCTCGTAAAAATCCACGCCCGGGAAATTGAATTATGAGCCACTGGTGACACGATTCCGTGACTTTCGCGAGCACGTGTGCGCGCCATCGAGCCCCTTACAATTTTACTGCCTCGCTCGTGATTAGAAACGCCGTGCGGGAGAGCGAAAGGGGCTCTTTCTTACGACGGTGACTACTGATTTATTTTTACTGTCGCGGCTGCCCCAGAAGTTTTTACACACTAGCGCAAATTTTGTTATTCGGTTTTTGTTAACAAAAGATAAATATCGATGTTGTTCTACTAAAAAATAACCTATCGATAAAATACTCAGAAAAATTAGATGCACTCGTCATTTTCAGATGATTCGAATAAAAAATTGTTAAAGAGAATAATCATTCACTCGATCGATTGAATTCGATCATTTTTAGCTAGGCTCTTTGAAAATCATAACTCTCGCTTTAATTTTCTTAAGGAGCGTATGAGTGAAAAATAGTCTTCGGAAGGCATAATTTGAAGCGTGGCAGGAGACCTTTCCCAAAGCAGCTTGTTCGACGAGCGGTGGAGAACGCGAAAGCAGGACCGTGTCCGCTATCCTTATTTCTTCTTCCGTTCGTAGTGTACGTTCGACATGGATTTTCGACGGGGGAGGTAAAAGAGTGGGGGCAGGACAGTAAAACCGTACGATTTCCGTGCGATTGTCGTGGAAAAACGGCGGGACGTGCATTGTCCGTGCTAGAAGGGACTCAGCGGGCGGTGAGCGTTAGAAATTTCGCCGAAGTCCAAGCCCGTGTAGTTTGTGAGAGATGGAGAACATGAAAATCCCGCGAGGAAGAGAGAGATGGAGAACGAGGGGAAGGGCAGGAGGGGGCGAGGGTGGGGACTGGACCAAAGGCTCAGCCGAAACCTTTTTCAAGGATGAAGGATTCTACGCCTGGTACTTTGCTCGTCACTCAGCGTTCCTCCTCGTCTAGCTCAGCGATTTTCCTCGACGTTTTCTATGCCATCTATGCGAGTCGAATTTTGAGCGAGGCTCTCTGAAAGGAAGCGAGAGAGACACAAAATATCGCCTCCTCCTCGTCCGCCCGCTTCACGGTTGATGTTATCCACGCCGAAAATTGCAGAAATCAAAACCTCGCGGGCTCCAGCCGAGCGAGCGTGGCGTGGTTCCTTTTGCTCGATTTTCGGTCATTACGCGCAAGCCGGCAATCTCGCGGACCCCCTCGTCCGACGATCGCAAATAACAGTAGGGGCCCTCCGCAAATTCGTTTCTTCGTTGCGCCCTCCCTACTCTTTTTGCAACTTCCGCGAACGCTAAATTTCGATCTTGCCGAAGCGATTCTGCACTTGGACTTTATTTTTTTCAATTATCAAATAGTAAAATATTGTTTTTTTTTTACTCATAAACTTCAATACGAATTTTTCGTACATTGAAAATGAAAATTTATGGAAGCTACTTATATTTGAAAATATAGAAATAGTAAATTATTTGGTATGAAGAAATATTATTTAAATTAATATCTTCAACTCAAACATATTTTATCATTACACTTGATGTTTGTTGTACACAGAAAAAAAGGATCACTTGAATCAAGAAATATATACTTGATTCAAGAGAGTTATGCGGAAGAAAAAAAAATTCCGTCATCAAGAAAATAATTTCTCCATATTAGTAGAAAATTAAATTCTTGAATTGAGAATTTTTTCTCTTGGATCAAGATTTTTTTTCTTGAATCAAGTATTACCATACTTGAACCAAATCTATCTTGTTTTATCCTAAGATAATTATTTCTCAAATAAAAAAAATAGTTTAAAAATCATAATAATAAGTAATAGTATCTTGAATGAAGAATATATTGACTTATTCAAGGACACATGTTCTTGGATTAAGAAATTCACAAGTATTGTTTTTAAAATTTATTTCTTCATTCAAGAAAGAAAAAAAGACTTGATATTGGAAAGTATATTTCTTCCGCATAACTTTCTTGATTCAAGTAATCCTTTTTTTCTGTGTACATTACGATCTGGGTTAGGCAGTAATTTCATTAATATTTTCGACTTTGATTACCGATTACTTCTGTAATCAATAATCAGGAATAAAATATTAATTATATATCTTATTATTGTATTATATTATTATTATATTATTTTTATTATATTTTATTTATTTTATTAATATTATTATTATTATTATTATTATTATTATTATTATTATTAATATTAATGCTCAGTGAAGCGTGCGGGAATGTGGTAAATAAATATTAAGTAGATTCAACAAAATTTTGTAACTACTCAACCATAAAAATCTTTCTTCCAAACTCACGAATTAATACGAATTCGGCAAACGTGTAAGCCGATCTTTTTTCTCGTAAGGAATTTCGTGGCGGTAAGAAGCACGTTTGTCAGAAAGTCCTGCGGGACTAATCTCGTGCACCTCCCTCGGGCTTTTTCGGAATATCCATCAGCGTTATCTCGGAATCGGGCAGCGCGCGGAATGGATTCATTAAACTCGCTGGTTCATTAGCATCGTTGCTGGAAAAGAGGAGAAGGAGGGGAGGGGAGGGGAGCGGACGGGCGTGTTTTCCGCGTCGCTCCTCCGGATAATCTGTCTCCCGCTTCGACTTCACGAAAACGCGAACAAAACGTAAATACTTTGAGAAACGAAAATTCGTGAGGATCGAAGGAGCCTATTGTGCTCGCGCCACGGGTGGCCCCTTATTTTCCGTCACGTCCCGAGCCTCCCGCGTCCACTCCGTTTCGCTTTTCCTTTCGCTGCGAGCCGAGAAGCGGGGCGCTCGTCTACGCATTTCGTCCCTCTGTTTTTCTTTTACGTAAACTGCGTATTTCTCCGCACTATTCGGTAGTATGAAAATTTTGTACTGTTGTGAGAACTTAACGAGCGATACGCGAAAATCTCCTTAATACACGTGACGGGGCTACAGTTCAAGGTTGTCATACAAAAGTCCTGTATTCATTTTCCAACTTCTTTCGGTGAATACCTTTGAGAAAATCACCTGTACTCGATCAATTTTGGAATCTATCCTAAACTATAATTTAAATTTTCGAATAATCGAATTTTGTGAAAAATGAATCATTGGGCGGTAAACAATGCGAACGCATAATCGCATTAGGCCAGTTTTCCTACGAGAATTCGAACCAGAGAAGACGAAAATCTCGCAGGTAGTTCCAGACCTTTTAACAGGCCCTTTGTCTACGTCCCGAACCTTAAACCCACGAAATCTTTTATTGTTTTAGCGCCAATATTATTTCAGATACCATTCGCTCGTAGATGAGCATTCGCGAGCGCCTTTCGTACTCTTCTGCCAAAATAACAACATCTCTATAAGACCATGCTGATTGTGCAGACCACGTGTACCCATTGGACGAGAACACGTGCTCGCGCCCCCATGTTGTTTCAAGATTTTCCTTGTTTCTCCGGTGAAAAATTATCCACGGTTTTACGTTTCCAATTCGAATCGCTCTACGGGGTTCTAATGATTTCCAAAGACGATGATATTTGCAAAGAAGCTTAGGAAAGATTAGATGATTAACTAATTCTTGCTACCAGTGCGAGCAGATGAGAAAATTTTCAACTACCGAAAAATGAACAGAATGTAAAATTTTGCACGGTATCATGATGTTCATATGGTATGGTATTGTTATTCTTGGTAGTAGTAAAATTTGGTATAAATTTACTGAATAATCAGCCAATGTCATTGAATAGCAGTTTTCTAGCCTATTTCGTAAAATCGAACTAGGAAATTTATTTTAGTATGCGCATTTTTCAATTTTTCCTTCCCTGTTCGAGAAAGAGAGAGAGGTGGGGGGAACTCGACAGGAAGGGGAGGGACTCAATGACACTTGGGTACACTCGTGCTCAGTCATAATCCCCTCGTGGCATTCGCGATCAGACATATAATACACACGAACACACATAGGTCGGTTATACGCGAAGGAACGCGAAGCTCCATGGACAAAGGGGGATGATGCTCGTGCGGAGAGAACGAGTCTCTCGTGCCAGGGCTTGAATAACTTCGCATGGATGTTTCTAATGGGCGGCTTAAGACGAACAGAAATCTATCCGTCGAGTATGCGCGACGATGAACTTCGGGATGATCATGGAGCCATTCATCGGCGTGAACTCGTACGGAGAAGAATAGACAAAATCAATTTGACCGAGTCGTATGGTCGCTAAAAACCAAGTTGATGCAACATTAAACCTTTTAATAAAAAAAAAATATGACCTAGTACTTTGCGATATCATTCACTGAAATTTTGATAAACTCTCGGAGGCTCGGAATATGGACTACACTAGGAAAAAATTGATTTCATGAATTGTTTAGTCTGACAAAATAATTGTTAAATCAACCAATAAATTTTTTACTCAAGATTTTTATTCCACTCAACAAATCCTCTTGGCAGTATGATTGCATATTTAATTGGTTCAACGACATTTTTTTCCCGTGTACGTACGAATAATCGTTATCGCGCCTCGAATTGATTGTCAGAGAAAATTCTCCCCATCGAGAGTGAGAATGTGCGAAACGAAAGCGAGAGATAGATCGATCTCGAAACTGGCTCACGTGAATTCTCGTTGCCTCGCTGCACCACCTCGATTAATTTCAGTACGTCATAGGTGGAGGAAAAATATATGGAACGGATCTCCAACGGTGACGAAATTTATCGCCTAACCGTTTTACATCGTTTAATTCACGATAAACACGCGCACCCCTTTCCGATGCAAAACAACCCTCGTATATACGGAGTAGCGAGTGCGAGAGAGATGGAGAATAATCCGGCATACGTTTTCCCATGAATATGCATCTGCGGGGTTAATGCGATTTGATTCGCGATTGGTCCAAGGAAGGGGTCTCAAAGGACCTTCGTTGGTGCTGGGGAAACTCGATAATTCGATACATCGAACCGCACGGGGTGACGTTAAATTAACGTTTCGCGTCAACGGTCGAAAATGAGATGTTCGCTCGGAGAGAAAAACATACGCGCTTATTTCGATAAATTGAAAATACACTCGAAAAAATTGAGGAGACAGTTATGATTTTCCATAACTCAACTAAAAATGATTAAATTCAGTAGATCGAGTGAACATTCGAACGTAAATTTTCCTCTTCAAAATGATCAACGGTCCGATTCGATTCAATGATTTTTAAATGAGATATAGCCATTTAAAATTACGAGTGTCCCTTTAATTCTTCCAGTAAAAAATTTTTGCACTTACCTTTTCTGCAGATGGAATTCTCGCCAGCAGGCCCGTCCGGAAAAGTCGTCGCTGCATTGTCCTGATGAGGGGGGTCAGCCAAGCTTCACTGTTCCAGTCACTTCACTACACTTACGATTCGCGAAAAAAATCATATTAAACGCGGCCCGAGGCAAAGAATACTGACTCGATAAATTTTCGTTTGAATAATTATAGTTTAATTTAGTTTGTTTTCGTTTATTTATTTCTTAACTCCGATACACAACACTGAGCGGCCGCGAATACCTCAACGAACCAACCTGCGAAAATTGTCGAATAAATCCGAATGAGTCAACAATGAAAATGATACAAAATATTTGTTATTATAATTATTGAATACGGCCAAAAAAAAGACTTAGGAGTTTAAAATTTTTAATTTTCGACTCTAAAAAATTTTGAATGGTACCTGACAATAAATACCAACATTTTGTCACGTGCTACTTCAGTACGGTAACAATAAAATGTTTCAAGAAGCAAAAGACGGGAGGCAATTTTCTTTTATCCTCTCTTTCGTCTCAGTTGGAATTGCAACCCGCAGTGTACCCATGTGTTGAACATTGGGGGGTGTAGAAATTTCGACGTTTACAACCTTTCGCCTTTTGCTACTTTGGAAGTAAGTTGACCATTAGTTCAACCCCCAAAGGTGGGTGACACGCCAATTAGGATTTCACTTTACGTTCAAGTACTGTTAGAAGCAGTACGTCACAGTTTAATCTCTAATCGGTTAGAAAGCGTCCACTTTTCATTCAAACTGAAAACCATTCATCTTTTTCGAAAAAAAAAAAAAAAGTCTGATAAATGTACTTGCATCTATCGGTGCAGAATTTTTGATTTCCCAATAATTATTGTAGATTGTACAACAAGTGTGTAAAGTGAAGGATTTTTTGACGGTGGGAAATTGACTCACGAGCTGATAGCTTTATGATGCATGTACATGAGTACTCGTGTAAATCACAATGCACTCGCCTTATGGCTCGTGCATTGATTTCGCACTCGTACTCATGTACATGCATCATAAGCAGAAGCGAGTGAGACAATCACGCCGGTCCAATGTCCCTCACTTTGCACACGAGTTGAACACGATATTTTTTGCAACACCGTCATCTAAAGTTCGAATTTAGTTTACGCACACTAGTGCGTAAAATGATTGACAAAAAGTAGTGACGTCATTCACTTTACGCACACTTTGTGTGAAGTGATTTACTTTACGCACAGTATGCGTAAAGTTAATGACGTCACTACTTTTTCATAATACGTTTGAAAAAGAGTCACTTTACGCACATTTTTCAGTGTGTAAAATTGAACTTTAGTTCAATAGTTATTTAGTTCAATAATAGTTATTAAATATGAAAATTCAGCCCATAGAGAGATAGAAAATCACAAATAGAGATATACGAAAGTAGGTATAAGCAAGACATCGTCAGGTATAGAATAATACTAAGAAATACTCGAAACTGTAACAGGTACTTTAAAAACTTTATGAATGAAACTCCAGTGGGTCGGCAGGAACAAGGAAGTTTCTCTTGGCGGTGGACCGCAGTTATGACCGTTCAAATAATCTGCTACCTACAGCGCAAGGATCTCGAAAATATTGGATTGATCAAGACGCAGGTCACCCCGCGTATACCTTTTTGTCACTTTGGTCCTGGTCGCGTGCCGGACCCTGGGTCCCCCACGTGCATCATCCCTTCCCTCCAATTCCTCCATTCCACTTTCTTTTTTTTCTGTACACACCGGTCAGGTCCAGCAACCTGCCGCAGGGTCAATCGAGGATTAACCTGGTTATACCCTGTGCTTCGGAAATGATAGGGAGTCGGTAGTTGACCGCGTGCACACGCGCACAGGTGCTTTCCGGTTTCCCGTGAAAAGACCCGCTCCCTCGTTACAAGTGTTACAACCGTATCGGACTGTACGGTTTGTTATGAATTCTAATGATGATTTTCCAGAAAAGGAAAAGCATGTAAAAAGAAATTTTCTGCTCTTTTAAATTAACCCTCAACTAATAATCGTTTGGAAAAGTAGAAAATAAATACGTAAGAATTTTTACCTGCCTAAATACTTAGTCTGGTTCCAAAAGAAACTCATCTGTTTGATCAAAATCTGTAATGTTTGCAATACTCGTAATATTTGATAGATGTAAAATTTTCTTTATAACAAATATATTTTCCCTGTACAATAATCACTAATGAGCTGGATGTTTTTAGATCGAAGTTATTAACTATTAAAAAAAAAAGAACGATCAAAATGAAATTTTTTTCTAATACGCTTTCGGAGTTAGGTTTTGTTTAGGCGAATCGAGCCACCTTGTTCAGAACGAGCAGGTCTGAATCGCTATTTATTTTTTTGTAATTCTCACCGGTGGGATGTAGGTCAGTGGCTCGAATGTCTCGAAGGATATCCTGGGTATAGAATGCGAAAAGGGTCTCGAGGAGGAAAGAGGATCCAGTGAACCTGCGAAGGGATCGGCGTGCACTTGCGTCGGGGTCGCATCGATCGGCGAAACACCCTCGCTTCCGGTATCGGAATTACTCGATAATTCGAATCGCTCGAAAACGTTCGTTTCCTCGAGATTCCTGCGATTTCGAGTCCTCGGCTTGCGAGTATTAAAAATCTTTAAAAAGGGGGGAAAGAATCGCTGGGGTTCGAGAAAAGGGTGAGTGTTTTTCTATCTCCGTTCGAGCCCACAATGGAGCGTACACGTCGATGGGGTTTTTCAAACTCCGTGACGTGCCATGTGCATCGCGTAGGAAAAAGAGAGAGAGAAATGGAGAATCCGAAAGGATTTCCTCGTGGGAACCGGGCAAGAGTTGCTGTATTTTGTTACGAAAAAGCAGAAAAAAGGTGTATCGGAGGGTGAAAAATACGACGAGGTGGATAAAAAAAAAACGGAATCGGCGCTTTTTTCACCGGTTTTTCGTTCGAAATGCGATCTAAAGGGCTCTATTACGAGCCCCGATGCGATTTATCGACGACATTATGATTTTTTTGCCTCCTCGGTGGAAAACGATACCGTCAAAGGGTTGTAGGTCAGCGCCCCGCGAGGGTTATATACGTCACCTTACTCACTCGCCCGGTGCAGAAAAAACGGGTTAAATCGTTACACTTTTCGCGTAATTCCTTCCCAGCGGCGAATTTTCGTCTATCCACAGAAAATCTTAACCCTTTCGCGATTTTTTCTCACACGAGGGAGGAATGAGAAAAACCGTTACGAGTTCTCGTGTGTCAGTTTAGGACCCAAATCTCGTCACGGTACAAAAATATGTGAAATTTTTGTGCGCTTCGGGCAGGAAAATAAGGCGAGCATATGTTTCGCGTGCACGTGTGATTCTCGAATGCGCATACGATGCCTCGTACGATTCTATTGTCCTGTCGCACGATGTGTTACTACGGGCACGCAGCGTACGTTACGCGGAATCTGGTCAGCAGCTGATTTTCCACTCTGACTCGTGTTTCTCTGAGTAAATAATCGCACATGCGTGGTGGAAAAGGTATCGGCACGACTCGTGTTTTTCTTTCCGCGTTATCTCGAGATTTACGATTCTGTTTTTGCTAGGATGGGGTAGAAGTACCGGTTTCGAGCACCGTAAGAATTTCAGTGATTTTCAATACGAAAAACCGTTTTACTCGCTATAAATAATGCACTGAAAAAAAAAGTGTTATTGAACCGAATATGCATTCATATACTGCCAAGAGGATATCTTGATGAAATTCTTCGATGAACCAAAAAATTTTTCATTCAAACTTGCACCCAACAAAGTTGGCAGTATATGGTTACATATATTTTGGTTCAACAAAATTATTTTCTGTGGGAAAGAAAAAAAGTAACGCGGGAGGTTTCAAATGTTCCCAACCCGCGATAAGCTGGAAAACCTCGGAGAGAGCGAGAGAGAAAGTACCCTATCGTCAGGTTTATTTAATACAGAGCAAGTGCCGAGGCGGCTGATGGGGTGGCGAAGCGACGTCGCTGCGAGTGGGTGGTGGGTGCAACCTGTTGAGCCAGACAATATCGTGTTTTCGCTAAATGCTCGACACGTGCATTGTCGTCACGGGCCAAATCATTCGGTTTCGCTCGACTTTGGTCTTTTTGCGAAGCGAGAATATTTTGTCGAGTCGACCCC
>NCVS01000037.1:19866-54041 GCA_003055095.1 Goniozus legneri
CCCGCCGCTGAATATTCAGCGACGTTTTATTCCTCTCTTATAGTAATAATATAATCCGTGTAGTAATTAAAAATATGTATCATCTCGTTCGATATTTCTTTCCACAAACGTCGGCATATTAATAACCAAAGTTGTTTACCCGCGACCAGTCGAGACGAGATCATTATTTAAATCGTTTTCTGGTTTTTTTCTTATAAAATTTTCATATTTGCAATTAAGAGCGCGGAACATTTATCGGGTTCTGACGTACAGAGCCATGACTGTCATTATTAGTAAGTCGTAACGATTCGAATCAAGATCGCTCCGCTTGCGGAGCGATCTCGAAACTCGGCGATACGATTGGAGAGAAAAAAAACTTCCGAATAGAAAAGAGTTATGACGTAAGCGTTTCACGGCAATTACCGACTTCCGTTCGTCCGGTAAAGACGGAGCGGTAAGAGGAGCGCTCACAAAAGATCGTCTCACATTCGACGAAATTCGAGGAAAGTACAAACATCGTATCGTAACGCGCACATCTGCAAAGCAGAAGCCAAATTTGGCCGTTTAGCTCGCATGTTTATTTGCAAACACACTGACCTCTTAAGGTGCGACGAGAATCACTTCTATCAACGAAACAGTGACAACATTGTGATTATCGTGCAATATGCGAACGCCCCGAGGAACCTAATTTAACGAATTTCTCCAAAATAACGTACGAGAAAATCAGTCATTAAAAATCTTGAATCCATATGAAACCTTGTGTTCGATTTAAATGTTCCAAAAAATTCGTTCAAAAATATTTTCGTTATCTCAAACCACACGCAGAGTTTGAAAATTGATAAATTCTCTTCGAAATCAAATCCATCAAAATCGAGCGAAATCCGCCTGTCTAATTGTATCTCCCCCTCAGAGGGAAGATAGAATAGATCGAAATGAAGAAAAAAAAAAAAGAAAAAGAAAAAGAAAAATATAAATCAACGCGTTTGACGGGGAATATTTTTACGAGTTGGAAGTCGCCGCGAGGCAGATAAATCTCCGAAACGATGGGCCGGGCGCCTGAGACGACGTCACGTGAGGAGGGAGGGGAGAGGAGAGAGGGGGGGGGGGAGAGATCAGGGCCGTAGGGGCCCAACGGGCTATTCAGGTTCACGAGAGCATGTCTCTCTTCTCTCTTGGCGAGCCGAGCGCGCACAGGATGCACCGGCAATCGCGGGGGGAGAACCAGGTGCATCTCGGAGCCTGGGAAGCGCAAACTCCGCGATCGAGAAGCGCGGCAGATGCTCTATACCTTCGCTATAAACGCGTACGCACGTATGAAAATTTCGAGATTTTTGTTTACAAGCGACTTCCTCCCCGAGCAAATATATTCGACGTTAATTGAGCCGGCTCTGAGATTTCACCGATTTTCCTCGCGGCCAGCTGCTGGAAAATTCGACATACGCGGAACGAAATCGAATTATGAGTGTAACGAGCGCTGTGACGTAACACTCGAAGTGTCTCGAACGGCTCGAAGGTTCGTGTTCTCTCTCTCTCTCTCTCTCTCTCTCTCTCTCTCTGGACGCGCGACCTGCCTCACTTCGCTTCGCGGTTATAACATCGAGATGCGAGTTACAATCCATTTTAATTAACGCTAATGTTGAACGTATATATACGCGCGCTTTTTGCCCAGCCCGTTACTTTTTCTCGCTTGGTTCAATTATCGAGACCTTGTCTCGTCAGCGGTTATATCGACGCGAGCAAAAAGTCCATTCCGTTGGATAAATATTTATATTCGTGCACTCGACTCGGTGATTTGGATCTAATAATATCTAATGAGATCCAAATAATCAATAGATTGCATTTGAAAAATCACTCGAGAGAGTATAAATTATTATTATTGATATTATCGCGAGGGCGAAATTTTTCAGTAGCGATTAAGCAATTCACCTCGGTAGGTATGTCAAAGGTAAAGCTGCACTGTCACGTAGACTGCCGAAACGAGTTTTCCGAACGTGAGGATGCAACTCATTACGTCAGCTGTTTATCGTCATGGGAAAAATCTTTCCTCTCGATTAAAAGAAAACGAAAATGACGAAAAAAAAAGGAAATGTTAATTTGATTAGATCGACGCTGAATCGGATTGTCGTGAAGGAGTCGGAGAGAAATGGAAAGAGAGAGAGAGAGAGAGAGAGAGAGAGAGAGAGAGAGAGAGGGGAAGAGTGGATACTGTCGAGCTCTTCGGGTCCCACAGCCTTGAGGGAACATATGGTCCACGGGGAAGCGAGAAGAAGCGAGAGAAGGCATCGCTCATTGGGCCGACACACCTATGGGACCTCGTAATCTCGCTATTTATCACAGGATGCGAACGAAACTCGGTAATCTTCTCTCTTTCACCTCGTTCGCGCGAAATTCATTTCCACCTCGTTCTTTTTTTTTCGCCTCCTCGATATTTAACGAAAAGAAATTTTGGAGCGGGGAAATTGTTGCGAATGAAGAAACGAGGATCATTGGATATTAATCATTTATTATTTAGTTAATATTCTGAAAACGTATGAACATTTGTACATGTGTTTTGTATCATGAGGTACTTGTGTATGGCATCTTCGAATACGTTATTTTGTATAATCAAAACATTCGCGCGAACACACTCGCGCACTCACACTATGTAGTCCATCATTTTCTTTTTCTCTATCGCGGTTTCTTTTTTGTTATTAATTATTATTATTACATCGTACTCCTCGACTCGCCGTGGCAGTGTACTCCTTTCGAAAGGATCATATACTTTTTTTTAGGTTCATATACCATTTTTGAAATTTTACTCTTATCATTTAGCTGCGTAAACAAATTGTACATTTGTTTTGGGATTAAACGTTACATCGATTTTCGTTCTCAAAATGATCGACAGATCGAGCTAAACCGCCACGCGCGGTTCGTTGATTAGCTCTCACTTACGATCGTTACCCCTATCATTTAAATATATATATTTAAATATAATATAATTTTTGTATTTATATATTTATACCAAAAAACATTCGTTCACAACGAATTGAGAAAACAAAAATTGTTTAGCTAAGGGACGCATAGTACATAATAGTAATGAACTACACCTAACATCTTTTATTTTCTTATCAATTTATCGCACGAGCCTCGATTATCGAAATTTTTTTCTTTCTTTTCCGTCTCGCTCGTTCGGAAAAAAAACCTCTCGTTGTGATAATCGTAGGATATCGCTCCGAAATCTTGTGTATTGCTTCGTATTCAGGTGGGTGTATACCCCTTAAAGTCTATACAATGGCAACGACCGCGAGGGAATCGATTCGCGAATTAAAATCACGCTCAATAGTTTATTATAATAGTAATATCGATTGTAAAAAACATGACTCTTCTCTCAACGACGTTTAACTTTAATGCCCCATGATATTTATGTATGTATATATGTATATATATATATAATGTGTGTATATATAATGCCCATCACGGATTATCCGAAGTTGAATATATAATTTGCCAGTATAAATCTACTTTTTCGTGGCTCGTGACGACGAATGTACAATATGCCTCTTTCGATCGCGTTCGCTCTGTCGCAGATTCCCTCGCGCGTCGAGTCTCGCAACAATTTGCTAAATTACAGAATGCCCCAGGTTGCTCGTGACGAGTTCGGATACTTCGCGATAGCGATAATCGGAATTTTATATCTAGGCAAAATAAGAGAAAAGAAAATATAAACGAAAGAAAAACGAATTTAGCGTAATAAAATATATTTATAAAAACAAAATTATATAAAATAATACATTTTCCATCTTATAGCATGAATATTCGCCTACTCGCTATTCACACATAGCGATACCTTCGTATAGTACAATTAACGATTTAGGAATCCTATAAAACTAATCACGTGTTAAAAACAAATGTCGAGGAACAAAAACCGAATTTTCTTGGCAACTATATAAAAAAATCTCTCGTTACAACGGTTATCAATTATGAGTTTGGAGGGAGGAAATATTTATGGCACGGGTTATAGAACTCGTCGATAATCCTCACTCGGCACTCTAGCACTCATTCGTTCTTACAATTAATAATATCGATAAAACGAAAGAAAATGCCCAAAAAAGGAAATCACAAAGGTTGTGTAGGGAAGCACAGAGAGATTTTGGCACAACCAACATCAGTTTGGTACCGTATTAACACTTCGTATATGTTGATCGATAAACGCATTCGAATAGAGTGATAATAATAGCGATAATTGAATTATTACTATCCAATAATTGCTCTTTCGCCGATTTTAACACTATTCCTACCGCGATATTTTTTGGAAAACTTCTTACGGAGGAAATGTGGCTTTTTATACTCAGTCTGAGTTCTAGAAGAGCGATATCGCAGATTCGAATAAACTATCAATGTAGCAAAATTCTAATAATTTTTTACAAAAAACGATTCAACATGAAAAATAAATTATTGATATAGGTTAAAGAGTGTTTTTCGACACATCCGGTAGAAACAGTGTTAAACATACAAAGTAAGAACTGTGTTCTGCACAAGTCCGCTTCATATTCGCAATACAAATAACTTGATCGTTCGTCACGGAATAATAATAAAAAATAGGAAACAATTGCTTTTGACAATGATATGGAAGAGAAATATGTATCGATAGTTTTAATTACAAATTATTATTTTCTTTCATGCTTAATTATTTCTTATTTTCACTGATGCGTCAATTACTCGGATCGCATAGCTTACGATAAAATCTCTATTAAACATATTATAAACTGCGTGCACAGTAATACTGTTTGATATGTCTCTAAAAACGTACGACAATCTATAGCCTTCCGTTATCAACGTTTCATTTCATTTCTCACTTCTTGCATTCATACTACAACTATATGAATAATGTCTTTCTAAGATTCAGTCATTGTTATAATCATTCATCATGCATGATAATTGTTTTTTCATTTTATGTATCCAGAAAGAAAATAAGAGATAAAAAATATTATTCTCTGTATTATCATTCTTTCGCAATAACAAATGGTAATGTCGAAGTATAATGCAGTCGTCTATAAATTGTCTGATATGTTAAAAATTTCATACAACGAGACAAACGGACAATTCAAATGACTCTGTCTATTACTGAAATTTTTGAAAAGGAAAAATTTTCACTTCGCTCTTGCATACGCTACGGTACGGTATCATTATAATTATTATTAATATTATTGCGTTGAATTTATTTTTTCATCATTCTTTCATTCGCCATTTAATACCTGAACTCTGAGGTAGTCTGTTCTGTGAAATATTTACGTCGTAAATTGTGGCAAGAGGGCTATATAATTTATCAAATTTCAACTGTACTATCGACTTTCTAAAAACTGAAATATAAGGAATTACAGCATTAACAAAAAACATATTATATATTTACTTTTAGGACATGATCCGATTTAATATATAAGGGTCAATAATTAGAACTCCATGTGCTTACAGAACTTGTCTCAATTGCGTCCTTAATAATACAATTGCGATGAATTCACCAGTTTAATAATTCTAATCGTGTAAAAGAAACGGCATGAATATTATAATGAAAGAATTATACTTTGTACACGAACAAATAAAAGTGAGGCCGAAAAAAAATGTTCAATTTTGCGAATGCACAAAATGTAAACTTGGGAGTTTTTAGTACAATTGATAATTAAAATCAAGTAGACATTTTGCGTAGTCTGTGATTTTTTTTTTCGGCAAGAAAGAATCGCAAATAAACTAGAGAATCGATAAGATGGAACAATCGTCATGTATGTTCATATCTATATGAGGAATGTTCTTATTCATGATGATTGATACTAACAATTGAAACTGTTATCAATCAGGTTATTTTCAATATTATATTATGTCACACTGATGGCAATGGATAACAAGCCCGAGCTATTATAAATACCACGTACAACATACAATAATGAAATATCATCATTTTGAGACTGTTCACAATTCAAAGTATGACAATACTGCTTAAAAATTTTAACATGAATTGTATCCATACATGATGATTTGTTTCACAATACTAAAATCAAAACTCGTTATAGGACAATTGAGGTAAAATATGAGTTGATAATTATGGCTGCAGGACACAAAGCGCCAAGATAAAATTTATTAATAACCCGATGTAGGGACAAACAAATTTTAGATTACGTCAACGATAACATTAGATTTTCATTAGAATCAATCATCTCTTATCGTTTGGCCACTCATTTATAATTTGTCCAAAGAATGAAGTTTGGGAATTGCCACATTGACATAAACTTTTAATTCATAATATAATATAAAATAGATTTCGAAATGCACGAGGAACGTCATGCATCCGTCGTTAGACTGCGCCTTTCAAACCGAATTAATAAATCGATAATTATTATATTCATATTTATATTTATTTATTTATTCATTTGTTTTCTTATATTAACTTTGTACAATCCGTAAGCTTCTCGTTTTTTTTAATATTCTTCATTAAATACCAAATCTTATCTCATTTTATGATTCGCTCAAGTGCTTCCACACGGAATTCTGCGAAGATAAACACAACTTCTGCAGCCAATTATTCAATCTACTTCTAAAATATTTGCTGTTATAAACAATGTTACATAAATATCAATTTGGAGTCTAGCTGGAAAAATAACTAATGACATATTTAACAAAGAATTATGAAAAAATTTCGAAGGCGTTCGATACGTTTAAATTAATTAAATAATGACGTAACGATAAAGGCGAGAAAATAACAAATAACGATATCTCGAGAAGGGTTACAAGTCACTATCGCAAACGAACACCATTAACGGCATTCGCCTTTTTCCTGTGCGTATCGAGATGTTTCATCATGTGGTCCTTTCGAATGAATCCTTTCCCACAATTATCACAGGCGTACGGCTTTTCGCCAGTATGTAGACACAAATGTCTTCTTAAATCGGTTTTGTGATTGAACTGCTTTGGGCAACTGTCACACTTGTACGGCTTGTCACCGGCATGTTTCTGTAAGTGCTCAGCATGTAAGTACTCCAATGGGAAACGTTTACCACACTGATTGCACTTAAAGGGCTTATCGCCGGAGTGGAAACTCTTATTGTGTTGCGTAAGATAACAAGCTTTATTGAAAATCTTATCGCACTCTAAGCACTTGTGAAAACCGTCATGTGATACGTAATGTGAGCCTGTGTTCGTGATACAAATTTTATGCTCTCTGCCCTCTTTATCTCTGTACATTTTGCCGTCGTGAATAATGTTGGGATCGATTTCTTCCTTCAGACGGCGCTTTGTTACATTGTTGTTGTTCTCGCGTTGTGCCTTTTTTCCTTTCCTGACGCCCTTCGCAGTTCCTTTACGAGTTGGTTGTGGTGGTTGCTGACGATGTAGCAACTGCTGCTGTTGATGGTGATGCTGCATGTGTTGCATCTGTTGCTGTTGCATCGGGGGTCGAAGATGATGAAGATGCTCGTACTGCGGTGGTGAATGCCTAAAGGGATCGTAATGCGCGTGCATCGACTGCACCGAGTGGATAGAATTTGGTGAATTTTCTGCCGAGGAGCCGACCTCTGTCTTAAGCCCCCCCACGTTAACGGCCAATTGGTGGTGGTGTTCCTGATGGGCCCTCATGTAATCGGGTAAGCCGAACTGGTTGAAACTCGGCAGCATACCCGTATTGTTGAAGGCCTCGAAACTGGGCAGCGTTTTCTGCTGACGATTGTGAACGTCACCGAGATGATCCGAATGCTGCATATTACCATCGTTAAGCTCCTTACCAGTAGTAGGAGTTAGCTGGATGGTGATAGATTCCAGTAGGGCCGGGATGTTGGAAGTAAGGGAAACGTGGGGGGGCGATTCGTTTGGGTACGGCTGAAGAGGCATCGTAGTACCCCCCATCGCCGGCGGGGAGGCCACCTGGGGGTGCCCCGAGGGTATGGGGGACGGGGAATTCATGTGATGAGGATGGGACGGCACCATTGCCGTAGGAGAAGTCAGGTGTTGAGTTGGATGCATGGGCGAATTCATGGGATGGAGGGACATGAGCTGGCCCTGAGGAGAACCCATTGATTGCAGCTGGTGGTACTGTTGTAGCTGCTGATGTTGTAGGTGTTGCGGCTGGGTGCCCAATTGGCCCGGCGGAGAACCCATTCGGTGCTGCATTGACTGGGTGACCTGCGGTTGATGGTGCATTTGTCCCATTTGCGATTGGGGTGGGGAATGCTGGGTGCCCATTGTGGACCCTATGGGGATTATACCTTGCTGGTGCTGACCCGGGTGGTGATGCTGTTGGACCTGGTTGGGCGGGAGCTGTCCCGTTACCGCTGTACAATCGTTGCTGCTGTTGCTGCTGGAATTGCTGTTGTTGCTGTACATTACGTTGTTGTTGATTGGCGTGTGCAGCAGGCCCCTCGCCGCCTTGTCCGAGGGACCTGCCACCAAGTTTGGGGGACTCCCTGATGATGGTGCAGCATCGGGTGATCTCCTTGCACCGTTGCCACGACCTCCGTGAGAGCTGTTGCTTTCCCGTCCGGGATGGTGATGCGCGCTTATCGGCAAATTTGCTGGATCTGGTTGATTGCTCTGTTTCACCGCATTCTTGTGCAGAGTTGTGTTGTAATGACGTTTTAAATGGCCGCTACTTGTGAACCACTTGTTGCAGGCAGTACAGTTGTACGTCTTCGGGCGTCTCGCTTCGTTGCTTTTCCACGATTGATTCGCAATTGGCGGCGGTTTCGCTGGCTGTTGCGGTATCATCGGAGGTGGTATCTGATGCTGCGGGGGCATCTGCTGAGGCGGGTTCAGCAGGGGTGGTGCCGGAAGCCGATTAGCATGCGGATCAACGTTCATATGCTGACCGCGCATGAATTGACTCTGATCAGAGAGCGGAGGCATGTTCTCCATTGGGATCATCGGCGCGAGTCCTGAATGGAAATCATGACCCGCTGTCGCGGACCAGCCAAGCATGGAACTCACCGAGTGCGCGTTCGCCACCCGTTGCTGCTGTTGCTGTTGATGATGCATGGCAGCTGCGTGATGTGACATCTGCAACTGCATTTCTTGTTGCTGTTGCATACGTAACATCTCTTCTTCGTAACGATGAGTTTGGACCTTGTGCGAGTCGAGATCGAGTATCTCAGCCTGTTCATCCGGTTCCGGTTTGATTATTTCAGTTTTTATGATCTGTCCGTTGTAATCGTAACCAGTGGTTGAAGGTTGCTGATTGTTGTGCACCGGCGATGGATGCAACTGCTGATTGTTGTGCACCGGCGACGGATGCAACTGCTGATTGTTGTGCACCGGTGACGGATGCAACTGATGGTTGTTGTGCACCGGGGATGGATGCATTTGGTTATTGTGCACCGGCGATTGATGCATTTGTTGGTTATTGTGTCCCGGGGATTGGTGCATCGGCGGTTGATTGTTGTGCACCGGAGACTGGTGCATCGATTGGTTGCTATTCGCCGGAGAGTTGTGCATAATTTGTTGCTGTTGCTGCTGGTTCGCTTGACTTTGCTGATTTTGTGGACTAGAACTCATTTGTTGATACTGGCCTTGATTCCCGTACACGCTCGCAGGCGAGGTCGGATGATTCGCGCGCACATGTTCGGCCAATTGATTCGCATCCTCGCAGATAGCACCGCATTTGTCGCACTGAATCGGCGAATTTTGAGGGCTCGTTGAGCTGATCGAAGTCCCCCGATCGGTCGGGTAGTGCTGTTGGTGTTGCGCGTGCTGTCCGATCTGCTGTACTTGCGACACCTGCTGCTGATGCGGCTGATGCGAGTAGGGATGGTAACGATTGAAATTACTTCCAGCATTAGTGGAAGTTGGACCACCGCCGTTGCTCTGGCCTTCCTCGGGAGGCGGAGAATAATGATGTGACATAAAGGGTGCTTCCGGTTGCACGTAATAATTCGTATCTCCGTACAATTGCGGCTGATAGTGGCTGTAGTTTTGCTGTTGTAGCTGTTGCTGTTGGTACTGAGCCTGTTGCTGCTGCTGCTGCTGCAGTTGAGATTGCGACGCCTGGAGTTGGGGTTGCTGCTGCTGCGACAACCCGGCTTCCTGAGACGGCGGCCTCGAAGCGGGCTCGCTCGCTTCTACGGACGTAGCCAGCGTGGTATCGTTTGGACCCTGATTATTATGATTACCGGCCTTACTGTTGTTATTATTGCTCTCTGCTTCTTGTTGACTCTGAGTGGCCCACTGAGTCAATAAATTCTCTTGATGATATTGCAGGTGAACCTCGAGGCTCTTCTCGCTCTCGAAAAAAAGACCGCAATCTTTGCAATGAAGTTCCGTCGTCGCGTTTCCGCTCACGTACTGTTGTTGCTGCTGCTGGTGCTGTTGCTGCTGTGATTCGACTCTCGTCATTTCACTCATATTTGTCCTTTATCACAAATTTTTTCATTTTTATATTCAATGTAAAACTCTTCGCGTACCGACACTATTCCACACTTCACAGTTGGGTCATTGGTTTCAGGTTCGCTCCACAACCAATAACACAATAAGATTTTTTTCACCGTGCACACGCGATAACGCAAGTCTTCCTCGCCGTTTTCTACTTGCACTTTATGCCAAAATAAGTGGCTAGTGTCCGAATTCAACGTTGAATAAACCTGTACTGATATAGGCCTTTCCCGCTGTTTGCAGATTCGAAAACAAAATGATTTTTTTTTTGCTTTTTTTTCACCGAAACAGAAAAATTCAAATTAAGGAGAAAAGAAAAAGAAAAAATGTGTAAAACGTGTTCTACATTTATCATATGATCGCACTACTACGGTTCACAAGGGCCACAACGGACGACGAAAGTGTCGTGGACACTGCGGAAACGAAAGCGTTCACCAATCGCAGCATTTTTGTCGCAAAAGTTCTGTCTTTCCTTCCTCCTTTAAACCCCGCCGTACGAACAAACGCGAAAAAAAAAGAAACGTAAAAGTCTGTATCTTTTCGATCTCTACATTCTTGCGCACAATTCGCGTCGTTTACTCCCCACACGCGTTAATCCCGATAGTCGCTTGCCGACCTGATAAATCGGCAATCCACTGCGAATTAACAAAACTGCCCGTTCCATGAATGGAGCATGCTCGGCACTCCAACAACTTTATCACTTTTTTCGTGACGAAGAATCACTATTCCGTTAACTGCGCGGCGAGGCGGGAACGAAGTTTCCCGCTCGCAGGGTAGCAAAATAACAACCGTAAACCGGAAAGGCTCGCGTACGTCTGATCGTCGAGCCTGCTCGTTTGTAAATACGGCGCTCTACGAACGTGCCGCGATGCTCCCTTGTTGCTTCCTACACAGCGTCCCTCTCTCGGCTTCCCCCCACCACTCGAGTTTCGGCTATCCTTACCCCCACTACGGAGTACTCTCACGCGGAGTGACTCCTTCCACCAGCGTCTCGGTTCATCCCTCTCTCTCCCACTCGGAAACACTTTGCCCCCACCTCTCGCACTACGCGTTATCCTACTCTACCTGGGTAGAGAGCGACTATACCCGGGACCCGATTCGCACCAGCGCCGACACCGCTCTGCCGCGGAAATTCCAAAGAGCGGGCTCTTCGGGAAGCTCGGCTATCGTTCCGTCTCGCTCGCGCTTCCTCGTATTTCTCCAGTGGCGCTCTTTACCCCCACTCTTCCTCCGACCACCCCCCCCTTCGCTACTCTCGCTCTCTATCTCGATCTTACCGCCCTCTGCCATCTCGCTCTAGCTCTATAGTCGATCAACAAACTCTCCGTGGAAGATCGAGAAGGTGGAGGAAGTTCGAGGGGAGTGAGGGAGAAGTTTAAGGGTGAGAGAGAAAGAGAGAGAGAGAGAAGGCGCCGAGAGGGGAGAGAATTTCGGTACAGGGCGAAGAGCGAGAGAGAGAGAGAGAGAGAGAGAACGATAGATGCTGGCTCCAGACGGACCAACCAAATTTGAGACGCCGGGCGCTCCTTGTCCCCCACCTAATGCTCGTCTGATTCCTCTCCCCCTCCCAAACGCTCTTCCACGCTCCGGTCCTTCTCTCGCTCGAATTTTCTCTTTTCCATCTCGCTTCAAATGTACTCACCCCCAGTCTTAAAGGACGATGGAAAATCCTCCGCGCTGCTCTTAAAGCATCCCGCTTTCTGTCTATTCTATTGTACGATTTCGGCATCTCGCTTGCTCTATCAACCCTTTGAGATCTAAAAGAATTCTCTTACGAAGCTTGTGTGCGCTTCTTAATCAACTTGGTTCTTGATTTTACGTTTTTATCGATAGACGAACCAAATTTCTCACGATAGACGGGGCTCTCGATTAAAATCGTAAATTTCGTTTGTACGACGATTAAAGCCCGCCGAAAATTTTGATTTACGCTCAAACGAGGCTGTGCGTTTCACTTCTCGGCTGGGTAAACGACTCGGTATACGATCCGAAAATCACCTAATTCCGTGGCGCGATAAACGTAACTCCCGTCGTTCACCTAACTTTTTATTAGGATCGTCGCGAGCGGGGTTGTCTCGCTTGCGAGCGGTGAGCCCGCGCGCTCTATCGTCGAATTTCGGTGAACCCGGTAAAAAGATATCCGGATGACCTTGAATTCTTTTTTTGCGCAAAATGAGTCGATGCACTTTGCATATTAAAATTGTCTTCGAATTTCTGCGGAGTGACGAGAAATTCCGTTGGACGAATTTCAATGACCGTCTAACGTCGAATCGCTCCAAGCCGAATCGATTGAAAATTTAACGAAACGTCTACGGGACAAATTGGAAAAGTTCCTCGGGATTTCTCCGAGTTTATTTTTCTCCTCGAAGACAAAAATTCAACGCAAACGTGAAATTTCAAAACGATCAAACTCGTTATCCGTGTGGAAGCGAGTAACGGTAATATACGGGGGTGGACGGCGAAATTATTCCGAAATCTAATTGTATCCTCGACGGGCTTTTGTACTCCTTTCCTTATTGTCTCACTTTGTACGCTGGGGTCATATTATCGTCCGGCATTGTGCGCCGCTTAATTGTACGGCTTAGCCTCGCTCAATCGCATTCCCGATATTCTTACGCTCCTCCTAATCCATTACCGCGGATGCGTCGTCGAAGGCGATTAAATCCACTTTTGAAAATAAAAATATACACGGAATAGGCAATTTTTTCACTTCGGACGAGAATTGATATTTGGAACGAATTAGGCGATTCACGCTGGGCGTTATTTCGCTTTTCGTCGTATGCGAAAAAGCATACGGGCCATGTATGTATTCATGAGTTAGCCAGAGTCACGTTCGCGAGGATTTACATAAAGGACGAATTAGTTTATGGGGAATTCTGGCTCCCTAGCGTCTCCTTCGGAGCGAGAGGCCAAACAATGCGCGACTCGCGAAAATATTGTCAAAGGAGAGAGAAAAATAAAAACGTGTTCAGTCCATTGACGATTTTCGCTGTTACGTACCGCTCCTATCCCGCTTGTAAACATCCGACTCGTTCTCGAAACGAAAACAAGCCCGAATATCGATAACTGTTCCCCGTCTCGTGTAATTTCGGTCCGGTGGACTCGCAGAACGAGAAACGCGAAAATAGAAATGCAAAAGGAAGAGGACTGCGAATTCCTTGGAGCCAAAAATTAATTAAAACGACGAGAAAAGAGGTCATTCGCGCGGGCTCGATATTCAGAAATTGGAGTAGATCGTAAAGCTTTCGCGGGGCCATTCGAAATACGGTCCGGCGGAGGGGCGGAGGGGAGGGGTAACGACGGATCTTGAGTTTCGAGAAAATTGCTTCTCCGCCACCCCGATAAGGGTCGATATCGAATCTTACGTAAGCGAGCTACGCACGAGACGAAAATGAAAATCCGAAAACGATCGCCTTTCCCTTCTCAAAAGTTACCCCCTGCGTTGGAAGAAAATTTTCTCAAATTTTCCCCCGAATCGATAAAACGATCTTTTCGCTCGAGTATTTAATTTCAATTTGCGAACTCGGCAATTTTTTTTTTTGACCGCGAGCTTTGCGAGTTTGAATATCAGGAGGAAGAAAATTTAGCGAAAATCAGAGTGGATTCGCGTTGGTCGCAGCGTTGGACGTCGGATTGAATCAGCCTAAGCGGCCCCCACGGTCTCCCGGGCCACTCACTCCGCTCGCCTAGCAACCCCACGCGGACTGCACGTTCGTCGACGTTCACCCCTCCCCTCTTCTCTTTTCTCTCTCTCTCTCTCTCTCTCTCGCTCTCTCCCTCTCAGCATTTTCGAACCGGACACCAACGCTGACCGAGCCGCTATCAGCTAGATATTCGCTGGCGTGGCGTTTGCACCCCATTTTATTAGGGAAATCCAACCTCCCCTTTCTTCGCACCTCTTACACCCCCCCCCCTCCCTCCTCCTCTTCTCACATCGCGTACACGTGCGACGAGAAGGCGCATTTTTCCTCCTCGAAATTGTTTTCCCTCGATCTTTCCTGTCCGAGCAATCAGCCACTCTTGGTGTCCAATCTAGCCGAGAATATAACCGGTCCCTTTTATTTATACAGCCCGTTTGACAATCTCGCGAGAGTAATTTTTGTATCGAACGATAGGAAATATCGAAAAAAATTTTTTTCAAATGTTTTTGAGATTTCACGACTACGAGCCGAGAAATATTTCACGAGTCTCGATCTCGCGCAATTTCGAGTGTGAGCACGGAATGCAGTATTCTTCGTGCGGAATTTTCGAGTATCTCTTTATGCGTGGCTGCGATTTCACGGACACCGAGTGGGCCAAGTAATGAAAAGAAAAAAAAAGAACCGTGCATCGATCGAAAAATCGATCGAAGCGCGTAAACACATATCCCGCGATTCGGCAACAAAGAGTCCATTCATCACACGCTCTCTCGGCTGACGTCCCAAGGCCGCGAGAGAGGAGAGCCTTGCGTTCTCTCCCGTCAAACGAAAGCCGAAATCTAATCAGCGGGGCAGCGCGTAGACACCGAGACCGATTAAAATTGGTCTCGCGATCGGAGAATCGAAACGAGATAAAAAATCGACGGAGCGAACGTCCAGAAAATTTACATCGAGAAAAAAAGAATCGCAAAAATATGATGATTAAAAAATTTTTTTATCTCACCGCGAGACGGAGCGAGAGCGCGAGAGAGAGAGAGAGAGAGAGAGAGAGAGAGAGAGAGAGAGAGAGATGGAGAGGAGACGGAGGAAGAGGTTTCTCACAACATATCCTTTGTCCTATGGCCGGGGATCTCGAACTAAAACTAAAACTAGTCTAACTGCATCGTGACGTCATAGCGCTCGCGCGCGCGATTTGCCTTAACCTTGAACGGAGTCTCCTCCCACTCCGTTCGCGGGCGCGAGTGAGGCCAAAAGAAAGAATCGCGGCCGGAGCGGGAGCGAGCGGACGAGGAGGATAAAGAGGGAGGGAGGAGGAGGGTGTAGGACCGGGAGGAGTGGGAGGGCGAATAAAAGTGCTCCGTGGTGCCGAGCGAGACAGCCGCTTTTGTTTGAAGGTGCGATTAAAGTTCGTTCACGCGTTTTCCGCGAAATCCCCCTTCGGTTTCGATTTACATGCGACACTCTCTCGCTCTCTCTCTCTCTCTTTCTCTCTCGCACTCTTCCTCTGGAATATCCCGAGGACACTATTCGACGAGAATCGGCCTATCGCTCGTTTTAATTACGAACAATCATCGGGAAAAAACAGTCCCGAGAACTTTGGGGAATTCTTTATTAAAACGAGTCGGAGATTATTAAACGATGATGCATCTCATCGAATAATATATACAGGGTGTCCCAGTCTTGCTATTCCCACTTTGAGTACTATTTTTCTGTGGCACAGTTAGTTCCATAGTTATTAAATTTGATTCGTTAGTTACCAAGAATACCATTTTATAAGCTTTCTCTGATTATTCATAGAAGAACTCTCGTTACCCGAAAATGAAGAGACGAATTTTCCAACGACAAAGGACTTTCTCTCGAAATTTTACACACTGACTGTAAACTTTGTCCGATAACCTCGGGACACCCTGTATAAGAGAGAAAAAAGGGTGCCTCGTCGATGAATTAGCGTTCAAGTAAATCACGAGATCGTGAACATAAATCCGACCGCGAGATTTTTACTCGGACGATTCGTTACGTGTTATGCAAATTAATACGATTTTATTTTCTCTCTCCTTCCCGCTTATCCTATCCTCCACCTGTCTTACCCCTCGCGCGCCCGGTTCACCTATACCTCGGAGGATCGTATCGCTTCATGATCTTTTACTCGTTCATGACGAAAATTCCTGTACCCGGGGGTCCCCCCCGTCCGGCGGGGGGAATAATTCAAAGCGCGGAAACCTATAATTTTCGAGCTAAAGATAGAGCGTGAGAGAAAGAGAGAACCGATGACGATCTTTATCGAACGGAAACAGAGAAATATCATCGATATTGGTTAATACAAAAAAATACCGTACCCCGCGGGCGAAATACCGCGAAGACCAGTTTGCCGGCATTCACATTAATTTTCGATGCGTCGTCGATTCGATTTCTTTCGGCTTATACCGCCACTTCGTTTCGAGGCTCCCGGAGTTTGTAACCCGAAATTTCAGAAAAAGAGAATCTATACAGGGTGTCCGTGTTTGACCGGACCTAATTGATAGAGCATGTAGATCTCGAAAATTTGATAAATACACGTCTTTTCCTTTATCCGATCCGACGATCCGTTGAAAAGTTATTCAATTTTCACATGCGCTGAAATTATACACTGCAAAAAAAATTCTACTAAATATTCATTTGCACGAAACAATAATCGATATGATTGTCATATGGAACAATAATTTATCGAATTAAATATTTATTCGAACGTATGCAAATAAATATTTAGTACATTCTACAAAATTTTATTGCTGGGTAATTTATGTATCTATCAATTATTTTTACGTTTCTTTTTTTCGATCGGGTGTGGATATTTTCACTTTTTACGGTACCAGTCGACACAGAATCGGGAATATGCACGCGAGAGAGATTCTTTGTTGGGCATATCTCGCGTGCGATATATTCAAGACACGCGCACCTTGCTGCACGTGTTTAGCGGCGTTTACGGCCGCGTGAACGGCCGTGTATAATACGAGATGCTAATAATAAACCTACACGATCGTGCAATAACCAAATTTCCGTCTATACTCTTCGTGGCGAGATTTCGTTTGCGATACCGGCATTCGGACAGTCGACACTCGACAAAAAATAAACACTTGGAAAATTGTGCTAGAAAAAACATTCTCGTACTCGTGGTTTTGAAAATTCCTCGATTGTGGTCCAGGTAGCAAAAAAAAAGACAACAGAGAGGGAAAACCCAAGGGACTCCGTAGACATAGTTTATTACTGCAATTTCAACTAATGAGCTTTCGAAGCGCCAAGTTTCCTTTTGACAAGGGCACACCTGCCGACCTTACCTCCCGCCAGTGTTGCCAAGTCTCGGGGGTTCGGAAAATTCAAAAAGTCTGGAAAATCCGAAAAGTTCAACACGTGTGCGGCATGTGACTTTCCGATGCATTCTTACGATTCACGTTACCGCGAATAATTACGGTTGAAAGGGTGGTGGATATTTTTGAATCGAGGAGGAGTGACGATACGGGAAAAGACGAGAGGAGGAGGAAGGAGGAGAGGAAAAAAACTGAAAAGAAGAGCGAACGCGATCGTAAAGCGCGACAATCGGTAATTTCTTGAGTCATCGATCATCATAGGGTGGCGAGGCTAATACGCGAATGGCGGAGCCTAGCCGGTTAGCTGCCAAAAATACTGCCACGCTATTGGCCCAGCCGGAGTGTGAGAAAATCTCGAGCGAGGCCTCTCAATGCCTGTCGCTCGAGATGATTTATCGCAATGACGTTCGTTTTACTCTTTCTCCACCAAATTTTTTTCTCTCTCCTTTTCTCTCCTGTATACCAATCTTTGCCGCTAGCTCGAGGGCGAGAGAGAAAAGAGACAAAAAGCGAGAAAGAGAGAGAGAGAGAGAGAGAGATGTAAAACACGGATGCGTCGGCGATTTTCGGTATATCGACAGTTATGATCGAGCTTCTCTTTTCCCCGGACGTCCCAAATGAAAATTCAACTTTTCATACTCCAAGTAATTTTTTTACCAGAATTTATTTTCGACTATTTTCCTCGTTGGACATGAAAAAAAAAAAGATCGCTAATTGGATTAATCGGAAATTGAAATTCCGTTTACACTCGGCCCGATTGACGAGCTCGAGAGCGAGAAATAGCGAATTAAAGGGGAGAAAACACGGAAGGGTGCATGTCAATGACTCTTATGATATTCGGTGGATCTCGTGCTCCGATGTTAACGTCGTTTTTACGCTCCGGGCGTAAACCCTAACGCGCTCGCGCGTAAACATTCTATTCGTATTTTGGGGCAGGTCAAGACTGCGGTATGCTAAATAAGGACTAACCACAGGCAGGTGAAGAGTCAATAAAACGTCGTAGGAGTCGGCGGAGGTACGCTTCCGTGTTGTTCTTTTTTTTTCTCGTCGGAAGTTCGGGGACACCTACAGAACCATTCGGAGTGCAGGAATGGCCGTTCCACCCCTCGGTGGAGTTGGACCAAAATATACACCGGGGGAGGTGGCGGGCTCTCAAACGACGAGATTAGATATTGCAAATGGCCACGCGGTGGTTTATCTACGGGCGACCGGGCGCAGCCTGGACCTCAACCTCGTTACCGATAACGTCGATTCCTCGCACTTTATTACGCGCACACCTCATTCGTTATTTACGAGACGAGGAAGAGGAAACGTATCGATTTCTTTCTCACTCTACGTTTCGATTTTTCGAAAAGTATCCCCCGAGTATTTACAATTTCGAGTTTTCATCCAGCGCGTAACGACAGTTCAACCTTAAGAGATTTATCGCTCGCGATACACGTTTTTCTGTAAACATACTAGCGTAGGCCTGTAAACAAGTTCGATATTTTTATCGCGTCTCCTTTTTTTTCCCCTCTCTTTCTTCCTCACCCGCTAGCGAGCGATTTTTTTTCCTCCCCGGCGTGCACAAAGCGCGCCGATATATACCGAACAGTTCCATCCGTCGAGATAAAGGGAGTCTTTAACGGGCACTTAACCGAGACTCGTGAGCCGCGCCAATAAAAGAAAGTAGGCTGCCGCTGGATAAACTAGGTGGAAATGGCCTTCGTTGGGGGCCAGTTTATCTAATCTCGAAATTATAAGCTACGGATTTTCTCGCGAGATCCCGAGATTCGACGCGAAAAATTTTTCGGCTCTCTTTGTCGAGAAAAATGTTTATCTCGTTCCGTTCGTGAATCGCGATAAGCTATCCGGTAGATAAATTCTATTCAGGAGTAGAATTCTCGTTAAAATAACAGCAAAATTGTAAGAAATTAAAAATAAAAATGTTACATAACGTGTCTCGTTACACAACGCGAAATAGCTCGGTACAATGAAAACTGTTCGTTATTGTTGTCTCGTTGGGGATGCGCGAACAAAAAATTACGCAACACGTTGCTCGAGTCGGCTCAATTGCGCAAAATTAAAATCCCGAGATGATAGCGTTCGTAATCGATGGGGATGAATTTCCGGTGGCACTGAAGTTGACGCAGTTGGTCCAGGTGATACGAGAGAGAAACGGGGTAGTGTGTGAGGCGGGGGGAGGGGGGAGGGATAGTTCCGGGACCGTAAATCTACAAACCGAGGTCGGGTAGGGCTAATACTGCGCAGACCATACAATGTTATTAATCACGCGAACGGGCTGCCGAGGGTCTTGCGAACTTAATTAATTAAATAATATAATAGTCGGAGAAACTAGGGAGGAAACTTCTGCTTCTCCCGCGCTGTCCATCTCGCTCGCTCTTTCTTGGCGCTCTTCCCGTGTCCGTCAGAGAGCCGTCCAGCCAACGGCTCCTCTATCGGTCGCGTCCATCAGCGCCAGCATCCCCGAAGGCATTGTTTCTCTCTCTCTCTCTCTCTCTCTCTTTCTCGCTCGCACGCACCGTTCGAACCTCGCGCCGGGCGTAACGCGTAAGATATCGTTACAAGTTTACAACCTTCTCCCTACCCCTTCGAACGCTACGTAATTCGTGCGAGCGTAGTTTATCGCTCGAATTATTTATCGCCGTCGAGATTTCGTGAATCTTTCACGCGCGAGACATTCGAAATTTCAATCTAGCGAGAATTGGAAAGAGTCGAGATTTCGAATTTTTGGGTCATTTTCTGGGAACTGATAAATAAGATTACCGATAAACTGGATTTGGAAATCTAGACTGGGGGAAAATGTTGTTGAACCAAATATGCATTCATATACTGCCAGCCCGATGAACAGTATGATAAAATAATTGTTAAATCAACCAAAAAATTTTTTATTCGAAAAATTTTGTTCTACTCAAGAAAGTATTCTTCTCTTGGCGTGATTGCATATTTAATTGGTTTATTTTTTCTTCGGTATAGAAGATGGCTCGTCGTCAGTGTTAACCGATGAATTATATAAGAGACTCGAAATTGCGATTCAAATACGAAGTCTCGAGCTTCTCGCAAGCGAGCTTAATGACGCGTGCCGCCGGCGTCAAACGAGCATTCACTGATAAAGCGATGACCAAGGGTGCCGCCGCCCTCTTTTCACCCCCTCCCCTGCCGTCGTTTGCCAAGGTTATCGAAGCGTCGTATCGATTCGGAGCATTCCGTGAGACGCTTTACTCCTCGAGACGATAACAGGAATTTCATGCACCGTCTTACGGTAACTCGTTATAACCGTCCAATCTCTAATAATATCCCTCGATTTTCTCGAAAATCCCTCAAAGTATCCTCGTACGGAAAAAATCTGTAGAACCGAAAACACGTAAAACCGCGGAAAAAAGAGGATGCAATCAAAAATATGCAGAGGGCAAGAGAGCAATTCGATTTCTTCGATCGTTAGCCCGAAGGCGCAAGCGCTTACGTACAAACACACCAATAAATATATATATGTATATGTGAGTCCACCCTTTCACGTTCCACCCTCTCACTTCAGGCAGGCAGGCAGCCTCGATCCTCCCCCAACCCCCTCGTCGCTAATTTATCTTAATTACATTCTACGCGCGTCGGCATGAGCTCGAACGCGCGCGCATCTGCGCGCGTGTGTGCTGGTGCCACCCTATCGTGTACATGTGACTCCCCGTGACTCACGCGAACACCGACGTCAAGATCGAGCCAGCGAGCGCGAGCGCGCGAGCTTTAATCTTCGCGTCATGGAATATCCGCCCGGTGTCCGTCCCAGGGCTTGGATCTCTCTCTCTCTCTCTCTCTCTCTCTCTCTTCCTTCTCCTGCTAGGGCTCCTGCATCGATCGGCGATTCGCCCGAATTTCCGGGTATGTACCCTCCCCCCGTACCCGCAGCATCACACCGAGAGGAAAATTGCCGAATTTAATAAATGTCCGAGGTTAAATCTTCTAATTCCATTTTAAATCCAACTGCACTGGAAAAAATGTTGAAGTAATTAAATATGCACTCGTGCCAAGCGGATATTTTGTTGAGTGGAATAAAAATCTTTTGAATGAAAAATTCTAGTTGATTATTTTGTAGGATTGATTATTTCATCGAACTGTTAAAATGTACTCTTGGCAGTAAAGAATTGGCTTAACATTTTTTTCTTATTAGTGTTCTTGGCAGTATATGAATGCATATTTAATTGGTTCAACATTTTTCTCTCAGTTTAGTTGAAATTCACGGAATCGAGCAACATAACTCGATTCTTTTCGCTAATCGACGCAGCAAAATTGCGGCAGCGAATCTTCCTCGGTATAATTACGGCGGTAATTTTTAACAGAGATTCACTGGTAGCCGACGAAATTTCAATTTCCTCTCGAGTGAAGCAATTACGCGGAAGGAGGCCAAGAAAAAAATAGGCTCGGGGGGTTGTGTGTCCGAATATCGTATAAGCAAAAGCGTTAGGAAGGGCGGACGTTTATCTCGAGATTGAGCATTAGGATTCGGCGTGTATGAGCGCGGGAGCCTTGCCGAGTGTAGATAAGGGGGTAATTTCGGTTCGCCGGCGGGGGTCAGAACTGCCCGTAGCTCATCTCGGGACCTCGAGATGTAACGGCGGGAGTGGAACACGAACGCTCGCGCGCCCCCACAATGGCCTTCCACTCGGTCTGCAGGTCCGGCGCAAATCCCCCACGGTGAAAAGTCATTTCCGCCGATCTTATACGCGAACGCTCGCCGAGCCGAAATGCAAATTAGACCGAGCCGATAGAGCAGCCAATTGGGAAGAGCCGCACGGAAAATAATACATACATAACCGTACACGGGGAATTTTTCGCCGAGCGATTGTAAAAAACTCGTTCGTTCGCTTTTCCAGGGCTCTTTTTTTTCTACCAGTTCGAGAATCGATTTTCCGAGATCGTACGTAGAGGGAGAGAAAAATAGGGAAGAGAGAGAGAGAGAGAGAGAGAGATAGAGCGTTGTAGTTGCCTTCCAGATTATTTACGAAGTCCGATGGGGGCTCGGTCCGCGCGCGCGTAACGTTTTTCGGAGGGTCGTGCCGAGCTCGAGGTGCCGGTGAATTTTCCTGTGCTCTCTCTCTCTCTCTCCCCTCCCCCCTTTCGTTCCTTTCCACTTGCTCTTACCGCCACCCGTACTAGGAGAGAGAGTCCACTAGGTCCACCGACCCCTTTCGCCTCCGCATCCGGCCAACACCCTTGCGACCATTTCTCAACGACCATTGGCGTACACACTCAAGGAATTTTCAAGATTGTAAAGTTTAAACGTAAACTAAGCTGAACCCAATTGATAATGAAAAACCTTATGATTTTCTTACGATTCAATTATCTTCTTTTTGAAAAATTGAAATTAAAGTTTTCTAATTAGAAATGTTAGCGACATATTTTTTACGTGAATGTGTGAATTTGTTTCTGATTGTAGAAATATGAACTAAAATGTTAGTTAAAACAATTAATCTTCATTTTTTAATTTTCAAGAACTTCGATATCTTTTAAATAAAAATCAAGATGTTTCTTACGAATCGAAAAAACGGGGCGTGGATTTGTATCGAGCTAGGTCGAGAGTATCGGAATATGCAGAGTCTGAGGAAAAAAAAATTTAAAGTACTACGCCAGTGGCGTCCACCCCTTGGTCAAGCGAAAGAGAGAGAGAAAGCTGTCGGAACGGAAGCGCGAGCTCGAAGAGAAAGGCGCGCCAAAGACGCGAAAGAGAGATTGCGAAAAAGAGGAAGAGGAGGAGAGAAAAAGCGGGAGTGGAGAAAAAAAGCGTCGGGAAGAGGGACGAGACGAAAAAGCCTCGCAATATCTGTCGCTGGGGGTAAATTGATAATTATTTGCGAAAATGAGGCGGAAAGGGTAGAGGAAGAAAATCAAAAATGCGAGACGAGGCAGAAATCCGTGGAAAGCGGAGGCGAGGAGAGGAAGAGAGAGAGAGAGGGAGAGTGGCGTTCAGGAAGAGGGAGGATGTGTTATAGGAAGTAACGTGCAGGGTGAACGGGCGAGGGGGGATGTAAGGACGGACAAGAGTCGGCAAAAGGGGTGGGAGAGACTCTATCTCTCCTGCACTCCTAACTAACATGTATTTTGCATAAAGCTTACATTACTTGAATTACAATGCTCCACCGTCTCCTCGTATCCTCCTGGTCCTATACGTTCTACCCCAAACCTCTCATTCCACCCCACCTCTCTCTCTCTCTCTCTCTCTCTCTCCCTCCCGTTAGCGTCGTCGTCGTCGTCGTTCTGCGAGAAGCCCTGCCATGTAAATTGCTTCCAGAACCAAGTTTGCGCGCAAGTGCCGCCTCCCCCGTACGTGTGTGTGCTCTCCCTGTGTGCGTAGAGCACTCGCGCGTGTGAGCCTCGAAGCAGACCAGGGCTGGACGCTCGCCTATCGCGCCTCAAAGGGTGCCTCCTCCTAGCTCCTCTTTCTCGAGGATCCTTCCATTTTTGGCCTCGAATCGCGAAATATTTTCGAGAACGCTCTCTACGAAATTTACATTTTGCGATATAAGCTCGTGAATATCGTAAAACTCGTTCGAGGCGAATGAAGAAGGTAGCGCAGGATTATTCCTCGAGATCTATTGTACGGAACGATGTCCTCGAGCATTTCGTTCCAAACTTCCACAATATACTACTCAAAAAAATTAAAGGGACTGTTATCATTTTCAAATGACTATACCTCAACTAGAAATGATCGAATCGAATCAAATAGGTGATCATTTTAAAGAGGAACATTCGAGTTTGAAAATGATCACTTTATCGATCGAATTTAAGTTTTAGCTGCGATACAATTATTCGAAAATGATAGCTGTCTCTTTCATTTTTTTCAGAGACAACGATTCAAAGATATCGTTCGAGCAAAAAAAATGAACACGAATTTAACTAGGAAAAGAGATTATGTAACAAAGGCTTAACCGAACGATTCTAACAGCGTTACGGTACTGGATGTGTGCGTGTACGTGCGTGGGTTGTGTGCAAGTACATGTAAGTTCGTACATATATGTATTTCTGGGCAGCGCGCCCTTCGCTCTCTCGCTATTAGGTACACAAACCATGATGGCGAGAGGTGGCGTGCTGTTGGAGCCAAGGGGTTGCCAAAAGCTAGGGGGTGGGCGAGAATTCATTATCTCAGTCATTCCGGCGCGCGGTGCGCGTTATCGGGAGCGATATAATTGATCGTTAAGCAGCCTCCGGCGACTCGCCTTTTCGAGGTAAAACTCGAATTCATCTCCGAATTCCATTCGCTGCTCGCTGCTGGATTTTTTTCCCGAAAACTTTGAAACGTCTCGCAGCGGAAGGGGGAGGACCATCCTCGCCGAAATTCAACGGAATTTTCAAGATTATTCGCTGGAAGATTTGTCGAGCAATTAGAGCGCGAGCCGGACACGCGAACTCTCGTTTTCGCTAAGGATGCAATTTTTTCCCCGTGGACGAGAAATTCGCAAGATGGAGAGAGAGAGAGAGAGAGAGAGAGAGAGGAAAGAAATGGTTTTTCCGCTCTCGTGTTTACCGACTTTCTTGCTCGTGTCAGCACTTTTTTTTACTCATCGGCTCGCTCTTTCCCTAGCGTGCGTACCGCGTCCCTTCGTTTTTCCTACATTATTCACGGTCATACGTGCGCGCACGGCTCGCACGCACGAGAGAAGGAAGAAAAAAGGAGAACGCAGAAATCAATACGTGTTTCGTGAATAAACAATTAGCGGGGGTGGAGACGTGTAGGGGGTGAGGGATGGGAAAATTATTTCGACTTTTCGGTGCCCTCGGCATTGCACAATGGTCCTTCTCCTCGCGGAACTGGCGGGCTCGTTCCGGCTTACATCCGATGACAAGCCGTAAATCAGGAAAATCGGACCGGCCGCGGACGATAACCACCGGAATTGCTCGCTACCGATAAACGGATTCAACTAGCGCCACAAGGATTTATAGTGTAGCGACGAATTTTCTAAAATTCCATTAATTAAAATTTCGCCGAATCTGTCCAAGCGGTAAAAGTTGATAATTCGTTAGCTAGAACTTTCGAGGTACGGATTTCTATGTAAGCGAGTAAGTGTAATAAAAAAAAAATCGATGTTCAATCCAATCAGCTCGAAATTTGGGTGATGCTGCGAGAACCACGATTGTCCGGTGAAAAAGTTTCGGCGTTAGGAAACAATTCGAAGAGGAATCTTTCGATAACGCGGAGAGTACATATACGGGTCGGATAACTTATTTAAGTCGGACAATGTGCAAGAGAGAGCACGCTGAGGGGCTACTTTGTATGTACGCACGCTGACATCTTATCCTCCCTGGCGGCCACACTTCCACCCTCCTTGCTCGAAAATGGTAGAGAGGGAGAGAGAGAAGAGAGTGGGCCGTGAGATCAATACCGGCGCCCCTGGACCAGAGAGAGCCCCAACCACCAGCCAGCCATCGGCATCCAAAACCCCACTCTCTCTCTCTCTCTCTCTCTCACTCTCGAGCGCGAGAGAGAACGGACCTCTTAGAATATCATCAACCCCCAAAAACGTTATTCCCTATCCTCGAAACGTTCCGCGGACCGCGTCAATTTTTTCATCGAAATTCTCAAAGAGCCCCAAAGAAGGGGTTTCGTCCTGCGCAGCTGGGCCCGAAGAACGCGCGTGACCCCTTAATCGTCGCGATAAGTTATGTGGAAGAGGCCCGCTCGCAAAAAGGTGTCCGAACGGGACGGTTGCGAGAGACGTACGCTCTCCTATCCTGGCCATTTCTGACTGGCCTCCTATCCCGGCACCTACTGTTTTTGCATCACAATTAATCCCATCGCGTAATGGCCCCCGATCTTCCTGACCACCTGGTCTCGAGATCCACTCGCGTGGACGTCGAGCGACCCTTCTGACACATCCGAGAGAGTTTAGAAGCGCCCGGTGTCCTCTGATAGGTCCAATCCGCCAGATCCACCGGATTGGCCGGGACACGCGAAATCTTCCCCGCGCTTATCGTTGGGCTATTTTTCGGCAATTATCGACACGCTGACCTCGCAGAAGCACCGGCGAGTTGAGGCTCTGTGCTACTCTGTACTGTATTAACGTCCAGTTTTATTACGACACATTTTGCGCAAATATGTATCTTTGCTTCCCATTTAAAGTTTAGTTTATAACTACGTGGGTTTACAATTTTTTTTTTCAGTTTCAAATTGAAACGTTCTTGTGTGAATAGGTGTGTGAAAATTTTCGTAGTGTTAAGGGGACACTTGTCTTTTTCTTATTGATTAAATTTGATCATTTTTAGCCGGCATATAGTCACTCGAAAATGATCGCTATGAATTTTTTTTAGCAGTGTACGTCGAACGGGGGCCGAGAGCGAACCCCGCCTCCCGGAGCCCGTAGACTGGACGCCCGGGTGGCCGATTACGCGCTCGTCAAAGTTAACGACAGTGTAATTGATCGACCGCGCAGCGTGTATAAGCGACCGCCTCAGGGCCGTATTTTCCGACAATCTAACCGAGTTATCGATCGTGTCCCTCGCGAAAATTAGTTGCGAGTAACGATCACGAGTAGTACGAAAATTGAAAATCTACCGAAGACTCGCAGAGACTAGCGGAGAGCAGGGGGGATGTATTTTTTTTCGGCAAGACGCGTGCCTCGTTTCTATACGTTCCTGGTCATCGACATGACCGATGGTCATCGTACGAGCAGCGGACAGGGCGCGGATCTGCGAGGGCACGGTCTCTTCTAATCCTGATTAATCGCGTGGCTCGGGGGCCTCGACGATAATATCATTTCCCTCTTTTTCTTTCTTTCTTTCTCTCTCTCTCTCTCTCTCTCTCTCTCTCTCTCTCTCTCTCTCGCTCTTTCTATCGTCTCCACGGACGAACAAGGGTCGCGCACTCGAGAACACGATCCTCCGCGCCCTCGAAACGAGCTTACGGCTTGTTCGAGTGATTTTAATACCGACCCGGTAAGAACGAAATAATTTATAAAATTACCGGGGCTGAAATCATTTTTGGTCCTCGCAGTTATATTTTGCGAAGATATACTACTCGAAACAATTAACAGGACATTCGTCATTTTCAAACAGTTATAATTTGAATAAAAAATGATCGAATCGAATCGAGCAGGTGATCGTCTTAAAGAGAAAGATTTGAGTTTTAAAATGATCACTCGATCGATCGAATTTGATAACGTCCCTTTAATTTTATTTAGAAGTGTATAATGTATAGGATAAGAAGTATAACATAAGAAGATTGTAAATAACAATTCGAATTGACCTAGTCACCGCATTCGTAACGAGTGACAGAAGACAACAAATACATTGCCGCTCGTCTCAACGGTTCAAGAAAAAACTTCAAACAAACTTCGTATGGAGAGTGAGAATCACCTATGAAAACAAACCGTTTTAATTTTCACAAATACTTTTGAATTTTGAATAGAAAATCGTAGCTAAAATTAGAGAACGACTTGGAAAGTTCGAAAGCTGTAGTCGACAGTTCGTTCGTACTTGGCCGAATTGAAATTGTCGAATGCGCGGAGAGAAATCCCCTTCCACGATCCTGAGCGGCCCGTCGACGAGTGTCCCGCGGCGGCCAATCGTATCCGATTTCGCGTCCGAGCGTACGTCCCATTGTCGAGAGTCTTGGGTTAAAAAAGAAAAAAAAAACGAATCACGCACGAAACTCGTTACGCGACGTTTCATAACCGATCGCGAGGGCGATATATACATGTTAGCTTGTAACCGAGTTGCATATGGTCAATTTCTACCTGAAGAAACGGACGGCATAACGGACAATATATGCTAATAACACGGCCAAGAAGGAACGATACAACACGCGTGAGAGTGAGAGGACCCCGCGGGGTAGGAAGTAAATCGACCGTGTATACGAATCTCGCTGAAAACCGACAGAAGGAAGAGACAGAGGGAGAGAGAGAGAGAGGGTAGGAAGAATGAGCAGAGGTGGAGAATGAGAAAAAAAAAGAAACGGAGCGAAATCTCAGGTGCGGGGGACCCGCGAGTTTGACCCAATTTCGGAGCCGAGTAGCAGGTGCTCTTGCGAGAGACGAAAGGTGCATATTCTGGACCGAGAAAGAGAGAAGAGCGGCACGTGTCGCGACTTCCCGGTGCGAGGCAACCGGTTCCCTTTCATTCGCGCGGCACTGACCACTGGTCACTCATTCTCTCTCTTCCTCTTCGGAGGCCCCCATCAGCCTCATCCTCTCTCTTAATCCGTGCATCTAACGCCTTCAGGGGGGGTTCACGAGTCATCTTCTTGCGTACGGTCAGTTAATCGGTCTCTCCCGGAGCCGACCCGTCAAACTTTTTCCCCCCGTCCTCGTCCTCTCGTCTTACGAGCAACTTATCCGGGTTACCGAACAAATTCGCCGATTTTCGGTTTGGTTTAACAAATTCAGTAGCCATACTGTGAATACTGAAATACATTTGTAATCTTTGATTTTTGAATAAAGAGCAGTTGAGATTCGTAACCGTCAAATGCGCGAATTTCTCGCTATCAATCCAGCCCTCCCCTTTCCTTTACTAGTTCGGTTATTCGATAATCCGACGAATGTACTCGAGCCGTGACCGGAGCCCAACGGTTTTACATTGATCTCGGTGTTGTGTATCTTTCGAGACGCTAGAGAGTTCGTCGTTCGGTTCGGTTTATACGTTATTTGCAGAGAGGGGCGCGGTTTTAGAAAAATTCGGGAGATAGACGAGGAAAGAGGGGACATTATAATGTTAAAGAGATGCCACCGTCGAGAGCGAGAGAGGAGATTCCGGAAGGAGAGAGAAAGAGCGAGAGGGGGTTTGAAATTGGGCTAAAGGGGGATGAATTCCGGGACAGGGAAGAGAGCTCTGAAAAAGCCGATGCGAAAGGGGAGAAATTAAAATGTAAAAGGGATGATGTGCATGGAAAACCAGAGACGGGTTACTCTCTCTCTCTCTCTCTCTCTCCATCTCGTACTTCCTCTGAAGCCTTTTTACTTTCATCACGTCATTAAGAAAAATTCACTCACCGTTCGACTTTTCGCCATTTAGCGAAAATTCTCGAGGTATGAATACGAAAATTGTCTCTCTTTTATGTAATTTTCCAAAAAATCCTTCGGTGAGCAAGAGAGAGAACGCGTGTGTGCTCGGGATTCACCTCGACAGTACTTCGGATGGGGGAAACTTTGTTCAGGACGATCTCTCTCGAGGGGAGGGGTTGAAAGAGTATAGTGGTTACAGGTGATTTTCTCGCGCTGTGAGAATATTCCCACAGCATCTCTTCCGCGTCACCCCTTTGCAGCAGCCCTGCTCATCCGGCCAAACGTCGAGAGAGGGAGATAGAAACGAACAGCGAAAGTGAAACGATCTCGATTTCCTCTTATAAACCATCTTCTTTTTTAAACTCATCTTTTTCACAAAAAGCACCTACATACAATAATTAAACAAAGAATATACGCATACGTAGTGTAGAATAGGCTCATTTTTGAAAAAGAAAAGCGGCGTAGCAAACTAATTTTTGTCTTTAAGAAGCTTTTCGTTCGAAGAATACCATTCTGGTAATCTTACGAATAGAAATATTTTTCTTGGCTGGTATTTTGATTTTAATTTTTCCCGATCATTTTCTAGCGATGCGCTGCTCTCTCCCTTCGCTTCGGTATTTTAGCGCACCCCTTTTCTTCGCTAAATAAGCACTACACCATACTGTCTTATAATGGAAAACGGTTAGGGGCATATTTCTTTCTCTTCTCGCCCCTCCCTCTCGCGTTCTCTCGGCTCAGTCAGTGGTATTCGAGCAGCGAGAGAAGAATACGAGATGACGACGGGACGTCATTGTCCCGGAGATACGGGAACCGACAACAGCGGGAGCGGCACTGGCTCATCCTTAACACGGCCCTGTTGTTTGGCGAGCTGATGCATCGCGAGGAGAGAAAAAAAAACACGACTCGGAACGAAAAACGATTCACTCGCATTTCACTTTTCACGAGGGAATAGTGGATTTCATAGCAAAAATATCAGCCAAACTTATTTTAATTTACAATCCGAGAAATCCGCTTTCTCCTTTAACAAAGGAGGAATAATTGACGCGATTATTCGCGCCGTCGAGCGAACAAGCGAACCGAAATACAACTTCTTCTCGGCATTCACGAAAGGG
Organism: Goniozus legneri; assembly: GCA_003055095.1. Taxonomy (NCBI): domain Eukaryota; kingdom Metazoa; phylum Arthropoda; class Insecta; order Hymenoptera; family Bethylidae; genus Goniozus; species Goniozus legneri. Next base: position 50,301 of record NCVS01000037.1, read on the forward strand.
TCAAACGTCGAGTTTGGAGGTTTATCGAGGAACCAGATTGGCTCGCGCTGGCTTCCGGTTTTCTCGCGGAATGGACCTCTTGACCATCGGCAGGTCCCTGTCGACGTCCCATTAGCGCGCCTTTTCACGAATTACGAGTTTACTCTATTCAAGCCGCCTCGCGTGACAGAAAGTACGTTGTAAATCGACACTCGCGCGAACCGCTCAACCCTTTCACGAGGAACCAGTTTTCGTGTATCACGCGAGTTTCAATAATTTTTTAATTGAGTCCAGGAGAACGCCCGGTCGATGAGTCTCCGTCGCGAAACTCGTATTCCCCTCCGAGGCCGCCTGTCGAGCCGAATCCGCGTAAAAATATCCGTGAGGTCTATCGGGGCCTATGCAAATAGCGAAAACACACACCGGGCGAGGTATAACCGCTGGGAAAAAGCGTCTCGAGTATCGGCGCCGTTGCACACCTCCCGCTCCGTACGCCGGAAAAATTTTATAATTATCCGTCATCGCAGATACACGTCCGAGATAAGACTGGGCACGAGTTCGATACACGGGGTCGAGATATTCACGGGTCAGCGCGGCCCGACACGACAACCGGAAGTACCGGCTGTAATTGCCCCTCGGGACGTCTAAATTAATCGCGGACGATTCGCGTTTCAGATCTAATCCCCCGAGGTCCGTGAGCGTTTCCAGGTGAACTTGCGCGAATAATCGCGAAATTTCGTTGAGCCCGGTTGGATTTCGCGTACGAGTTTATCGTAATTTTTTTTTTTTTTGCCATGTAACTCGACTAATCGCAGGAACGAGGTGTCTCGTGTTACCAGTCCGTCAAGTGTCGGGGAGTGGCCGAGGGTCGAATTCTTCTACGGGGTCGCGAACCGTGGGACCCTCGCGGGGTCAGAGTGTCGTCCGAGCGAGTCGACCCCCGAAACCGGAAATCGAGAGGAAGACGCGAAAGATCGACGAGCAGCACGCGTACTACAGGTTTTTCGGTTCGTCAAAGTCAATCGTACATGGCAATGAAAATTTATCTTTCGGACGTCTCAACGACCTGGTAGACTGAAAATAAAAATTTGTTCGAGCTACTCCATATACTCGAGAATACAGTAATGAATATTTTGTTGGATAAAATGAATTATTTAATATAAAAAAAACATTATGTAGAATAAAATTAGCTTCAACTCAAATATTTTGTTGAATAATTTTAACATTTCGAATGTAAATAAATATTAAGTGCATTTTGTTCTCGGTGAAAATACTGAAATTACAAACTCAAAGAAATGATAAATCTAAAACCGTTCTCGAAGCTGAACGCGCTAATCGGTGATCCAGTTCGTCAACGGTTGCCCCGGGTCAACTCGATCGCGTGTACGACCGGTCCGGTGGCCTACCGATCGCCGAAAGTCGATTGCCGCGGGTCGAGCTGGCGCCCTTAGGTGGATCGCGAGAGTTCCGAGATACCGGATCGAGCTGGCACGGGCAGTTCGTCGTTACCGCGACTAATATAACGATACGGTGCGATTGCGACCCCCGTGAGAGCGAGACAGGACACGAGCGTGTAATCCGCGAGTGGCTTACGAGCTTCCGGCCTCTGCAAACAAGTCGTAAAAGTGGATGCGCGAGAGCAAATGGGCCCTTTATTGGCGCGCCAGCTCGTGGCGAACGGTCATCAAGGTCAATGTTTAAAACTTGCGTACGAATGACTCAATGAATCATGCTCTCGTGGACGCTTCGAGTTTGAGTAATACATTTCATTCAACGTAATCTTAGTTTTAATCTAAGATAAGAACAAGGAGAAAGAAATATTTAGTCATATTCACCATGCAACATGAAAGATGAAAAACGAAGGGTTGCGCTGAACGAGAATAAACGATGTATGAGCAAATTTTTGAACATATGATTGATTATATTATAACAAATTCTTATTTTAATATGAACTAATCGTATGTTTAAAGATTTGTTGTGAAATATAATAAAAGAAAAAATCATCGTTGGATGGTGAATATTACTATTTCTCTCTCTCTTTGTATAGTTCACAGTAGTTTTTAAGCAAACTACAAGGTGAGCCCTTTAAAAATTTAGTAAATACGCGAAACTCGAGACCCCGAGTTTAAAATACTCAAGACAGCAAACACCAGGCGGGTAGACAATAGATAACGGGGTAAACAAACGAGGAAACCGAACGAAATTCACCGGCAGATGGTCCACGTGACGTCAAAAGTCGCGACTAGTCAAAGGGATTCTCCCTTTTTGCGTTCTCAGTGGCAGCCTAGTTAAGAGCGAGAAGGAGAAGCTCCAACAGCTGCGCACCGACTCGCCGCAAGATTGATCGCGAGATTAGTCGAAAAAGTTCGAAAGGGAGTCGACTTATCTGAATTGGCGATACTCGGTCACGTACCGAGTTATGGTTTATCTGGCTGAGCCCGGGACGGGAGGGGCGCGCGCGGCTAATCGCGCCCGCGAAGAAACAGCGAACGCCGGAACCGTTTGGCTCGCGCTGACAAACGAGATTCACCGCGCGAAAGTATCAGCGAAGCGCGTCGAGCGGGAGAAATGAACCTGTTGCCGGTGCTTTACGGCCTCGCATTAACATACTTTGTCCGCGCTCGTCTCTCGCTTCGGGCGAGTCAGCCGATCGGCTCGACATAGCGAGAGGGAGAGAGGATGCACTTGTTGCGCTTTATATACAGAGAAACTTTCGCTCGCGATTCTAATTCATCGGGATGAAATTATTCGCCGGGCGTAATTGCCCCGAGTGTGTGCCACCGGAGGAACAATGCCGGAGGGAGAGAGCGAGAGGGAAATAAAAAACGGTTCCCATGATTCGAATCGCATGTCTCTCATAAAAGGAAGATCTCGAGGGATGAGATCTGACGTTGGAAGGGACGCGCGCATCTGCCCCCTTTCGTTCCTTTCGCGCTCTTCTACTCTCTTCCTCGAGGAATCTGGCTATCGATTACGATATTTAGCCGAGGACGTTTTAGAATCTGTACACTTGTCGAAGGAACATTCAATTTACAATTCTCGACAGAAAAGAAAGATATGTAAAAATCTTGGAACAAGAAGGAATAGATTCGTTATATTCGTTATTTAAAAGTTTTTAGTTTAGAAATAAAGATATCCGAAGGCGTTTTAGAACAAGTAAACTTGTCGAAGGAAAATTCAATTTACGATTCTCGACAAATAAAAAATAAAATTGAAAAAACCTTGGAATACTTAGACAAGAAAGAAAAAATTCCTTATATTCGTTATTTAAAAGTTTTCAGTCTCGAAATAAAGATCGAAAGCTAGTTCGACCCACGGGCGGTGTAAGATCTTCGAGCGTATTTTCGACAATTTTCCTTCTCCGATGTTCCTCTCGAATTATCCGAATATCTAGTTCGAATCTCGAAGACAGAAGTTGGACGAGATCGTTGTCTCGGGAATGTCTCGGAACGACTCGAGAACCAACGGGAGCCGAGCGTAGAGTCGACGATTCCTGGAAAAATTTTCCTCGATCGATTTTACGAGTCGCGAGGAGAAAAAAAAACGTGAAACGAACACGGGAGGATCGTCACGGCTCTTTATTGGACGCCCGAGCCGATTTCGTGACGCCAGCGTGACGAAAAAACACACGCGCCCGTCGAGAACCCTCGATATCGTTTTCTGCGGTGTACAATGCGAAATTTTTGGAGGAAAAAAAAAACAGACGCGCGTCAGGATGGTCATTTCACGAGCGATCCGCATTGTTAGCACGAGCGAGACAGA